>VZUI01020619.1:0-31854 GCA_013401135.1 Cettia cetti | reverse complement strand
AAACAGTCCAGGGAACTTTTCTGCCTCAGCTAGCTAAAACTAACTAAAAGCAAAAAGATCTCTGTCTCACCGCTGTCCGTGCTTTGATGAACAAAGGTCCAGACAAGAGAATGTGTGGGATTGTTTCTCAAACAAACTCAGCGCCTTCTCTCCCTGGTTCACTCTCAGAATCAGTCTTAAAGGTACAGAACTCAATATACAGCACAAACAGAATGGACAATTGGGGATACAAGCATCATAAAGTCACCATAGGACACATTCTTTCAACTAAATATGTACATATATCATCCTGACATCTCCCTCAAATACTGAAAGGAGTACTGTCTTAGGCAGTCTCAGAGGATTTACAGTAGCATCCATCCATTTTGAATTACCTGCCCATTTTTCTCCAGTTTTCTTCATTTGCCGTTGTTTGTTTTTTCTTTGTATCTTCTAAAACATCAGATTTATACTATTACTTTTTCACTTGCTGGTCTTTCTCTGCTTGTTTTTACAATTAATTTCTTCTACTGTTTGCCAGTGCATCACTTGGTTATTTGATTTAGCAGCTCCAGTGCAAGCAGCTTTATGTCCAGTCTCGTTCCTCCTTCCTTCCATCACACCTTTGATTCCAGCCTGATGTTAATTGCTGCTCTCACTGACGTTTCCAATCTAAAGATTGGTTTTCTCAGCCAGGAGTTATACCTTCTGCTCACATTACACACACACACACACACACACACACACACACACACACACATATATATACACATACCTAATATAGGTTACACATATGTAGCTAGCTTCATTCAGAAACAAATTCAGAAGAAAACTGATTGGGTTTTCAGTAACTGAAATTCTGCAAATGTAGACAGTTGTTACAAGAGGTTTCCTTGATTTATTTTCTCAACAGAGATGTGCACAGGTTGTTTATGAAAAAAACTCGACTTACAATTACTGGAAATGAAGTGGCTTAGAAGCACCAATTTTGAAATTTATGAGAGAACAGGAACTTCCTTTTGTGCTTTAATGTGTATGTAACAGTAATGACAGCCACGCTGTAATAAATAGCACACTTTGTTCACTGCAAGTAAGCAAAAAAATTGGGTAAAATAGTCTGGTGCTAGCTTCAGCATGGAAATGAATTTATTCAGGTTCCACTATAGGTGGATCATTTGAACCATACAGAGTTCTTATGTCAAATCAGTGAAATGTACCTTCAAACATGATAACAGTCCTCCATAAGGAATAAAAGCAGCTTAAAATATGTACACTGGTCTATTTATCACCTTTTTTAGAAGAAGAAATGAAATAGAAAAGCATATAGATCCTATTAGGCCAAGTCCCCTTTTTTCTTTTCTTTTTTTTTGTTAGTCTTTGATTCGTATTTTATGTGTTGATAAATTTCTGCTGATATTCTGAAAGAATGGTGATAGAAGTAGCTGCATGTTTCCTGTGAAAAGTTTTGCTCTTGATGTGCCTGTGCAGATACAGGATTTAGAAACTACATTCCTGCACCTAAGCCTTAGGGTACTGTATAATATCAATTTAAGGTGCAGCATGTAGCCGGAGAAATACAAATGGGTGAGTGCTTTGGGGGATTGGGACAAATTGTCCCAGTAACTTTACAGTGAGGTTAACTTTGATGAGAAGTAAAGAAAATTTTCTTTAGTGTGTCCTTTCCTAGTGTATGAAATAAAATTTGGAAATTTTGCATATATATCACCAATCACGATGAATGGAACTATTTAACTCTTCAGAGTAGCTCTCTCTGTGCCTGTTTGTTTTGTTTGGGTTTTTTTCCCTTTTAAATATGGTTTTAATGTAGCCCAGTAAGTCATTATTGAATTTTTTTCCATTGTGAATAATTACTTTCAACAGCTATTTGAATACATATGCTAGAGGAAGTATTGATTACATTAATTGATAATATAAATTGTGGGAATTACTCTATTTGTATAGATAACTGCTAGCATTTTTGACTACCAGCAAGCCTGAGATGTGTCGTTCCAAAAAATTCATTGCTCCCTAATATTCTGCTGTTCTGAGATTTTACATGACCTATTTGTTCCTTTAGTGTTTCAATTTTATAAAATCCTTTCTTTCTTTTAGTTCATTTCTAATTTTCTGTTTCTGATCTGTTATTCTGATTGCTACTCAAGAATTCAGTGGGTTTAGCTCAGGGTGCTGTGTGCAACTAAGAGTCATACTGTGAGAGTTAAATGATTTGAGATTAAAAAAAAGAAGTGTGTTCTGCTGTATTTTTTTAGATTAAAAAATAATGTATTTGTCTTTCAATAAATACATAGCTAGAGTTTTGTATTTGACTTGTTTTAAAATGTTGGACTCTTTGATACAGTTATTATGAAACCCTGATATGGTCTTTCAATATTCACTTGCAGAAAGTTTGGTGATGTATTTGCTTTATTGAGAAAACAGTGGTGAAACAAAGAGTTAAGTCTTAGGCTAGAGCTTCTCCACTGTAGCAACCTCTAACTTCCAGTTGTTATTTTTTGTTGTTTACCAATAATATATGGCTAAAGATTGTATTTCACAAAATTAATATCTTGCTAGGCTAATATTTTTCTACTATCCCTCAAAGGTGTGACCACAACGGTCACAACCCAGAGAGGGTGGCACCTGCTCCATCTTTCTTGCACCCACAGTGCTGTTTGCAGAGATGTTGTGCACTGCTACAGGGGGTTTTTTAATTGATTTAGTCTGAAGTGGAATTGAGAAGATTTCTGGGGGCAGATACAGTGTTCAAAGGCCCTGATCTGGAAACCAATAGGAATCAGTATTTTCAGGCCTCAAGGTGTTTCACTGAGGTAAATGGAAGTGAAGTGGTGTGGAGATGAAGTCTTAGGGAAGAAGTATCAATTACTTTTGGAGACATATTTCCAGACCATTGTAGAAAGTTTTGCTTGCCTATAGGCTTCATAAATAAGTAAAAAAAGCCTCCTTGTGCCATAAAACAGATGTGCAGATCTGTGTGTCTGTGAGACAAGGTTACACTACTATGAAATTCTAGTTTATTTTTCCTCTCATCAAAATCAGTGGGATAACTGTAAGAGGGGAGAGTGTTTGTTGTAAAGGTAGAAAGGGATCATCTGAGAGTGCTCTGAATTCAGCACTGTAAGAGACACTGAACAAAGTCATCACCAGGTTTTTGGATCGTCCTCCTGAGCGATTATATCAAAAATGTCAAAATCAAGTGTTTAAAATACTTTTAGCAGCAGAAAGGCTATAATGTGGAAAAAGGCAGTGGAAAATCAGAATGATGACTTCAGTATAAAAATGAACATGATACCTGTGATTGCCAAGGGAATGGAAAGCTGTTACTTTGAGAAGATCAATACAAAAACATTCAATGAAGCTGACAAGAGAAGTGAAAGCTTTTTGCTAGAATAAGATGAATATAAATCAGAGACAAATACAATTTGACCCAAAAATGAAGGATTGCTGAATGCATATGATCAATATGTAAATAAATATTGATATGTAAACAAATGCAATGACAAAAAATTAATTAAAGAAATTGAAAATAGAGTTTTTGCAAGAACAAGATTAATATGGGAATATGCAAAATAAGTAAAATAGAGAACATTGCTTTTGAAAGATTAGGGAATGTGATAATGTAAATAAGAATAACGCTGTGTTAATTTCTTTTACTAATATAATTTTTAATTTGTTTAAGTTACTCATTGAAATATGCTGTTATTTGGTCATTTTGTGGCAAATATTTAGTTCTTTCTTCTTTCATGAATAGCTTTTCTAAATTATTGCATATCACAGGAGGGTGCTAGGGAAGTGAAGGAAGTATTTTGGAATAGAGTTTTAAAGAATATTGCATGCATCCTTGGAAGGAGAAGATCCACATTGTTATTCTCCGCATCATCTCTTTTCAGTGGCTTTTATTTTTTTTTTATGAGATTATTGCAGAAAGTCATATCTGCTGTGTTCAAGAAATTATGGACTAAAATTCAAGCCAAGATGGTTTTGAGTGTCTCCAAAGGTGAAGGCACAGCTTGAGAGTTAAAAATCTTAGTTCTTTCAGTTGTGTTGTTTATAAATAATTGACTCCTTTGTCTCTCAAGAATACACTGTTTGATAATACTGATTAGAGAGTGGGAATCACAAGAGAAAGCTTTCTGAACCTTTTGTTTCAGAAGAGTTGAAGAAAATTAAGATGTTCCGTGTTAATAAAATCACAAAACAATATTGACCAAAATGAATGTCTGCCTTTCTTCCACCACCCTATCTGCTGCTGCAGAGGCTTTTGTAAGGGTGCTCTAGAAATTTCCTATTAGGAAATACAGCGTTTGGAGAGGGGTTGTTATCTGGGGTCTTTGGAGCAGTAACTGTAACAGTTCACTTCAGGAGAGGTGTTTCACTTCTTTATGGCACTGATAAGTAATTTATTTGCAGTTCATGTTTCAAGCTCACTCCTCTGAAAGTTGGTTTGACTTCTTAACTCTAGTATTGACTACTGAAAAATAATTCAAATATCACTGATATGTGCAGATAGAGCTACAGAGAAAGAAAAAAACAGTAATACAGTAAACTCTGTTGAACTCTCAATAAGGGATTGATTGTCACTGAACTTAATTCATCTTTTATCTCTGAAAATTAAAATTGTAATAGTGCTGAGATTTCTTTGCTACTTTCTCAGATAAGTTATTTGATTTATGGTTTCTCATGAATGACCCATTAGCATTTTTCATGCATTGTGGTAGTTAAACTTTCAAAAGACAGAAATATTGCTTGAGTGTTTCAGAGCTGGGGGTCATCATGAACTGAACTGAACTGAACATTGAGGCAGATGAACATTGTCATGCCCCATCCCTGGAGGTGTCCAAGGCCAGGTTGGATGGGGCTTTGAGCAATCTGGTCTAGTGGGGTTGGAACCAAAGGATCTTCAAGGTCCCCTTCCAACCCAAACCATTCTATGATTCCCTGATTACGTAGCAGTCTAAAGAAGAGCAAACCAGAGTTCCTGATTTAGAACTGTGGCCTGTTTTTCTGTCAAATATACTCTGAAGACTTAACAAATAATAAAAGGCTAGCAATGCTGACATAGTGGCTGACGGTATTAGTGTTCAGTTTTGCTACTCACACTGGAGGGAAAACCCTCCCACCAAGCATTCCAATATGCATTAATATCAGGGAGACTACTCACATCACTAAATCTGTATTTTTATGTTGCTGATTCAGTTTTACTCTGAGATCCCACTGAAGAATGCATTATTTGCAATATTTAGGGAAATACAAAGCTAATTAAATCAGTGAATATAGCCACTGGATGATACGGTGAATTATATCCTGATTTCAATCCAAAAAAATTCTAAAAAAGTAAAATGTTAAGCCTGTGTTTTTGCAGTTTTTCAGAGACTACAAGCAAACATTCCAGTTTTATGTTGTTTTTTGTAATTATTATTCCTATTTTTATTTTATTTTATCCTTAGCACAGTCTTGCTAGATGCAAACACTGAGAGCTCTAGGCAGATGAAGCAAGATCATGAGCAAAATAAAAATTGCTGGAATGGATAATGAAAACCTAGAGCAGGGCTGAATGCAACCTGAGGCAAAATTAAGTGGTTGTTTATCTCAGCTTCTTCCCACCCTACTGTGAGAACTGTATTTTTTTTTCTCATCCATAGATTGAACTGCTTACTCACTGTTTTTGAAAACATATATGTATATGTACACATATCTTTACCATGTATTTACAAAATTATGTAATATATAATACAGATTATATTGAATATTTAAGATTTCTTTACCTGCAAATTATGTATATATGCCTTTAAAATAATTTTTATATGTCTTTGCTTGATTGATGTGGGAAAATAGTACAAAATACATAAATTTTGAAAGGGTTTTTTTGTGCACATCTGCAAGTAGCTCACTTTTAGTTGATTGTATGGAGTTGCTGTTTTGTTTCCTATTTCCTTTCAGAATAATCAGAGCTAATTTTTTAGATAATTTCATGAAACACTTTATGGTTGTCTCACAAAGATTATTCTTTACTTATTTTCTCAAAACATTGCATTTTTTTCCTTCCAGTTATAGATCTCCCAAGAAAATTCTGTTCATTTGTTGATATCTCAGTACATATCTGCACAGAACACACCTGTTCAGCTATTTTTTCATGAATGCTTCCTCATTTCTGCACCAGGTTCATTCTTGCACCACTTTTCCTTGAACTCCTCCATTTGTAGTCAGTAAAATTTCCTTCAGTTTTCAGAATTAGTCTTTAATTTGATCTAACAGTCACAGATAACTGGGAAAGAGAGGTTAGAGGCAGAGGAAAGTTCAGTAGTTTTTACTTTTCCAAAACTGGGAGGACAGTATAGAATTGAAGGGTGTGACAGAACTCTGAAATAACTTCTGTTTTGCTGCTGATAGAGTTCTTTCCTCAACCCCCTGCTTATGTTTACCGTAATACATTGAGTCTTAATTCTTATTTTAAAATTTTTAAGACATGAAAAATTCCTACCTATTTGATTAGATCATACTTAACAAAATGGAATCATTATACATTAATAATGAACTAATTAATTGTGACAAATTGCATAGCTGCAGCATTTGTCTCTTCCATTGCCTTGCCTTAGGGGTTATGCTCTTCTCAGCAGATGATGGATACCTTGTCTACTTTTTCAGTTTGTTGGATGTTGTCACAAGGTGTGAGCTGAATGCCTTTGACAGTATTTTATGCTTTGCTGTGGCATAAGCTGTCAAGAAAGGAGACAGGGGATAGATACCGATGATTGCTCACTAGGTCATGCACTTGAAATCTCATTTTGCAAGAAAAATTGTCTTTAACTATGAAAAAAATTGTCTTTGGTTAGTCCTGCAATGTTTCTTTAAATGTTATCCCTGAAGCAAGCTTGTAGGAGCTTGCTATCCAGAACATTTGTATCTTGCCAGTTTTTTGTCTTTCTCCTGTAGGTTACTGAAAAAATAAAATAATGGTTTTTTTGTTTCTGAAAAAAAAAAGTATGTCTTTTTTTAATAAAAAGAAGTATTTTTGACATTTAATATTTTTATTTCCTGACTTCAAAAGAAATCGTTAGGTGGTGGTTTTAGTTTGGGGGTTTTTTTTGTTGTTTTTGTTTTTGTTTTTGTTTTTTTTTTTTACATTCTGCCAATGATAGGAAACCTGAAGTTCAGAAATAAAAATAACTACATCTGATTTTTATGTTATACACTGGAATAACATGGAAGTGGTTTTAGCAAAAATACATCCACTTGCAATAGGTGGGAAGCTGGCCATTAGTCTAACAGAATATTTCTATCAAGGAAGCAGCTGGTTTTCAGATAAGAAGTTCATTATTAAACGTGTTACAGTTTGTTACTATGTCTATAAAAATATGCGTTTTGTTCGGTTTTTTATCATGTTTAGGCCCATCTTGTTGAGTGTCTCTCCTTGCAATTATAATAGATGATATTTCTATGTTCCAAATACATCTGCTGATACAAATAAATGAAAGCTGTGAGGTGACAGTGTGCATGAGACAGAGTGACACTCTTGGGTATGAAGTGTTTCCAGTTGACTGTGAACTTCTTTGCCATTGGAAATTGAGTCGTTCTCACGGCCAGCTACCTAATTTATTTGACTGTTAGTGCTTGGTGAGAGCTGAATCTGTCTATGTTAGGACTGTAATTCATATCAGAAATGCCCTTTGTAGAAAAACAATTTGGCCCAAGTTACTGCAGCTGGCACTGCTGAGCCATCCCAGAGAGCAGCAGCTGGATTTCCCTCGGGTGCAGTCTAACTAGAAGGTGCACTCTCACAGTGCCCCTGGCCCACATCTCCTGTTAGTGGGCATTCAGGCTACAGCACAGGGCAGGTGTAGCAGAAAATAAAATCTCCAAATCCTTTATATGAGTATTGCAATCCCAGCAGCAACTTTTTCAATATACGTAGCTGATTCCATTGCCCTGCACTTCAGGCTGATACAGGTGAAGTCTCTAAAACCAAGCTGCTGTTAGAAAAGCAAAGCAATGAGTTTTTTGCAAGAAGCTTTCTGTTCCTTCATTGGTTCTTTTAGTCATGGTGGGTTTTTTGGGTGTTTGATTTTCTTTTATTTTGTTTGTTTGATTTTTCTGAAAGTTATATGAGAAAGAAAGAAAAAAAAAGGTTCTTTTTTTGAAACAATTGCTGCAATGGGATGTTAGCAGATTGGGCCATTATTTCCCTGGAGTACATCCCGAATTGAAGCAGAATGTCAGCACAGTGGGATTTAGCAGGTGCAGAGCTGCTGACATTCCGCTTTACTTCTTTCATTTATCAAATATAAAAGTTAAACATGTGTAGAAATGCCTGTAAGAATGAGTCTGAAGTGTGGTTTATTTCACTATGTCACATGACTCCTACTCTTCATTTTAAATCCAGATTCAAACCTTTATATCCTCTCCTTTATCCTTAGAAATATGGTATGCTGTATCCTTACTCCATGACTTTAGTTGAAAATAGTTGGTTAAATAATGCATGATTTCAGGGTTTTGTATAATATATTCTTAACTAATTTGTTTCCATATGCATTTTTTCACTCTGTAGGAATTGCTCCAGCTGTGTCTGTATTTCCTTAACATATTGTTCTCTCCCTAGTGTTGGAAAAATCCATACAGAAGCCTTTAGAAACCTCAAACTGAGCAGTTTCTCTCATTTTAAAAGGTCTGTTTATGCAGTATTTACTCATGCAGGAAGGATTATGTGCCTTAGTTAAATATTGAGGCTAAAATAACAAAAATGTAGTGCACTTTAGGCCATTAGGGTAGGTATTTATAACAAGATAAAATTTCTTCTTAAACAGTAAAGTAGATGGAAGATGATATGTCTTTCTTCATCCCATTACAGTTTTCTGCAATTTTACTGCCTTGTCTTGTGGTTTTATATTTGCAAAGTAAATTAAAAACAAGGAGACCTTCTGCTGATGCCTAGGGAAGCTACCTGGAACAGAGGCTAAAACAGAGTTAAAGGAATAAAGTAGGTATTTATTAAAATGCCTTCAAAGGATACACCTTGGGCAGTACAAGAATCTGGCCATGGCTCTACCCTCAAAGGACCCAAGATGAACGACTGGTCTCAAATTTTCACACTTTTATAAGTTTTGTTCATTTACCTATTGGGGTTAATTGTCCAATTACAGCTTCTGATTATGATGTTCCATCCTCCCAGTTTGCTCCCCTGAATCCTCTGTTGTTTGTACTTTTGGGGCCTGAAGCTGCAACAATGTCCTTGGTTCTCAGGCTGGAAAAGGATTGTCTAACTAAGCTGTGAAGAGAACTTGCTAAACTTTATATGAAGTTCAGAGTTACATCCTAATGCAGTACAAAATCTGGAAAATATGAAAGCTAAAACTTAAGGCATAATTTAAAAACAGCATGTTTTTAAAATTTATTTTTGTCTGGACATTGTAGAACAAAGAACTTCTACAGTGAGTGATTAAAGCAGTGAATAAAAAAAATTCAGATGAATATATACCCATGAGAGTACCCATAACATGGAAGCAGACAAAAACAACTACAAAGAAGCCTAATTTTACTGTGTTGTCAAAGATCCTTATGAGATTTTTATTATTTCAAAGGCATTCAGATTCTTATGAAGTGATTTATAAAGATTTTTTTTTTCATTTTATTAAAACATATAAAATAATAAGCCCCAACTCCTAATATTATCATCTGCTTATTGGATCAGACTGACAAAATACTATGTACAAAGAGAGTTCAGGGTTAAAGTGTTCTGAAGATGAAGGATGAAATCTGTTCCCTGGGCAGTAAAATTTTTGTCAACTCCAAGACTGGAACACAGCTTGGCATCTCAGAAGAACAGGACTGGAAGTCTGTGTATCCTTCCTCATACTGTAAATGCTACAGATTTAGAAAAAAAAAAAAAAAGGTTTTCCTTTTGCAAAGGGACAGGGAAAGCCTTTATAGCAAGAAATAAAAAAGTCTTCAGAGAGAGAAGCATCTGTGATTATACGGGCAGCAAGCTTTAATTCTGTATTCTGTAGCCCCATGACCTTTAAGAGAGAGGAGTTTTCCTCATATTCCCTCTATATAATCTGGAGAACAACATCAAACCACACTTACTTAACAGTCGAGGTACAATACCTATGATGATGTTAGGGCCAAGAAAAACAGCATCATGCAATTGTATACAGTAATAATTTTCATTTGTTAGAGGGAGGGGGATTTTTTTCCTTGGGTAGTTGAATTTCAGAAAATACTAGTCCACTTTCTCTTTGGACCAGCCTTTGAACAGTAATAAGAAGAAAAACAACAAAAAATTATGTTTGTGGAAATTTCATTATTTTTAATTTACAAGACTCATCCATTGGAATATTTTCCTGGTTTAGGGCAAATTTGGGAAGAAACTTCCAAAGGGTCCCTCAAGAAAGAAGATTCAAGCAGGCCCTCCCTCAACTGGTTCAGGAAAAATTTTCCTTGGAGAAAAGTGGAAAAACAACCTGTTTATTTAACAAGCAAAATATCCACAAGCATAAAAAATGAATAATAGTAAAAAATAAAACCTCTTGCTGTTCTAAAGAGATGGCAAATTCAGAAAGTCCTTGCTGTGGGGTGTAGCTTGGCTCACTCAGTCTCTTATCAGTCCCTCCTGCACTGGAATGCAGTGTCTGGGTCCCAGTGGGTCACAGGTGTGAGCTCCTGGTGTTTTTCTGGGTTTTCAGTCCAGACCAGGGCTGATCATTTCTAAGAGAAGGAAATGCCACAGTCCAGGGAACTTCTCTGCCTCAGCTAGCAAAAAAACAACTAAAAGCAAAGGAGAGCTCTCTCCCTCTGTCCATGCTGCAGACAGCACAGTCCAGGGGCAGAATCTGGAGTGAGAGCAATTTCTGCAAACAAACAGCACTTCTTCTCCCCACTTCGCTCTCAGAACTACTCTTAAAGGTGTAGAACTTAATATCCAGCATAAACAGAACAGACAGTTGGGGATACAAGCATCACAAAGTCACCCCAGGACAAATATTGATGAGGAGCAGGAGCTGTCACATCTTTACCAGCTCAGGTGATGAAACAGACCTTGTCTCATCATCATTTTTGTCACGTTTCCTGCTTGTGCACTGTATTCCCCTCACACTTGATGTGTGTTAGATTTCTGTTGCCAGTGACATATTTAAATAAAACCAACCTACTATTCCCTAATATTTCATATATATGGGGATTCAATTAGAATCCATTAACTAAATACTCTGTGTTACTTTAATATTTCTTAAAATATGTTCTCCATATATTACCCATATAAGAAAATGTTTTTACAGTATGCAATTTATTAATAATTATTTTTAATATTTTATAATATAGACAACATGTATGTATTCTATTTCAAAATATGTATGAAGTCAATATAAATACCTATAGTTTATTTGCAAGCATTTAATATTCATTAAATAAAGATAAGTAGTTTTATTTCCAATTCTTGCTCTGCCACTAACACTGCATTGTTGTGGTTACTAAATTTAGGCTTCTAAATGGACATTTTCTTATTTTTAACAAAGGGTGACATATCAGAATAGGGCAGCTTTTTTCTTGACAAATCCAATTCTTAATGTAGCTAGCCCATGTCATTCTAATAAACTGATCAAACTCAGTCTTAAAAGTTCTGGGCTGCTTGCTGTTATCTCGTAGTAAAAGACCATTTTAGGAGATTCTGCTCTAAAAGAAACCTTCTACTTGCCTTTTCTAATTTATTCTCAAGTACTTTCTACCCATTTGTTGTACCAGTGCCATCCTTACTCTTACATACTGTTTTTCAGGGTGGGCTTGCTTTCTGACTCGTTTTTTAGGTTGCGTCACTGAACCTCTGTATACTTCCAGAGGACAGATTTTCTATTTCTCACATTCCATCTTACTGGCCATTTTCAGCATTTTGTCCACTTGCAGTTCATCTGCTTGTCATGATGGACAAAACAAACTTACAGAATCCCATGCAACATGATGAGTGGTCCTTATTTAGTTGTACTAACACATCTCTATTTTTGCTGGAATTATATGTGCTTTCCAGTTTGTCATGGCTGGGGAGAGGATAGAAGGAAAGGTTGGTGGATTCTATGCATGTTGTAAGAAGAAATGTAAAAACTTTTTAAGAATTGGTCTCATAAACCCACACACTGGAAAGCATGCAGTTCTGAATTAACTGTTTTCAGACTACAATTAAAACAGAATATGATGGAAAACAGCAAAAAAAAGGCAGAAAGCATGAAGTAAGAAAGCAAAGAGAGCATTTTTACATGAGTTTGTCTGTTCCTAGTCCTTTTCCTTCTTACTTAACCCAGCTATTGCTTGGGATTTACTGATCTTTTAAGGTGTTCTAGTGATTAGAAAGTTATTGAAGTGGTGGTACTGTGGCAGAATGATGATGGAGTTTAATAAATTATTCCAGAACAGCATTTTCAGACAGTCGTTTGATTGGTTTTATTTGGTTTTGGTAACACCTAATTAATTTTTTTTTAGAGAGAGAAGTCTTCATTAAAGATCAAGCATATCTCTGTAGTTACTTTAATTTGAATGTCACTAGGAAATCCTTTGAAATGCTAACAAAAAATTAGAGCAAAGTGAAGGAAGAGCAGAGTTAATATATGAAATATGTGGGTGGTTTTTTGATATTTAATCCCTTTTATTTCCATAAAAATAATCTCTTCCTATTTTTTCTGGTTTTTTTTTTAAGAAATAATTATTTCCAAATAGAGACTCTAATTTGAAGTAATCTGTAAAACTAATAGTGAATAGCATATTTTTATAATAATAAAATAATAACAAAGATTTAGAAGATTCTTAGACTATGTATAGCTCTACAAAATATGAAAAGTACTCTAAAACCACTCTAATGAACAGTATCTTTCACACATTTTGTCTTCTTGCCCTCTTCCCAGAAAATAACCTTATAGCACTGTATGGTTGACATCGGGTATTATTCCATTCTGAAATACCTCCTGGCATATTTCAAGATAAGAGAAAACAAGGCAGCTGTACTTAAGATGCACAAATGCTGTTGTCAGCAATGGGTTGCAGTTTAGAACATGGGTGTCTTCAGTGTTTTGTAGAGATAAACAACTTGTTAAAATTATGAGTGTGTACTCAAGAGTCTTTGTCTCTATGTTGTATTAACTCTTTTTTATTGAATTATAATAGGATTTTATTTCCATCTTCTGTTCTTGACATTTTTATTCTCATTTCCCTCTTGTGGGTGTTATTTTAATAAGATTTTAGTTATTATACACTGAGATTGTGCTTCTCTGGCTGTCGGTTCATGGCAACAAAGCCAGGCAGCACACAACGTATAGCACGGCCAATTAATTTACTTGACTTGACACAGACACAACAGTGTTCTAGACTTCAGTGACTTCTTCATGGAATTATTTATAGAAGTGTCAGGGACATAATGTCAAGTATCTAATGAGGAGTGGAGAAGTTGTTCATTTAAAGAAAAAAAGTAAATGACATTTTATCATTTATGCTTTTAATTGAGAGCATAAAATGTCTACTCTATAGATCTTGAAATTATTTGATTCAGTAATTGCTCCATATATTAAAAATTGTATTGTAATACTTTGGTTTTATTCACCATTAAATGCATATTACCCAAACAGTTCTGATAATCCAGTAATTTTAAATTATGATATGTTGGGATATGGAAATGCTTCTTTCAAAGCAAGATTTTGTAACAAATATGAAGATATGTAATATGTACAAGATCCAGCAGAGAATTCCATAAAGTAATGACCTACTTGGAAATGCCACTATATAATAATTGTTGTTTGTTAAATTCAAAGACCTATTTTTGCTTTTCCTCCTTTGCTTTGAGTAAAAAAGAAAGTATTAATTGCCTTGGCATTTGTATATAATTTTTCTGATAAAAGTTGAGTGTCTAAAAGAGAGGGTGGATAAAATACTACCCAGTTCTCTTATTTCTCAAAATTTTTCTATTACTCTCCTTTAACTGTTTTCTAATCAGCTGTATTTTTTTTTTTTGACTACTGCTTTGATTTGGACACTTTCCTATGATTTTGTATAAAAAGCATAAATATCTAAATTGAGGTTTCCAATACCCACTCAAAGGACCTTGGAGAAAATATTCATTTTGGAGCCACTATAAGTCTTTTCTTTGTTTTAGCTTTTTTGCTATTGCAAGGGAGAAGAAGCTACATCTAAATTCAACAGGTTGAAGTTCACGTTATTGCTGGAACAGTTCTTCAAATTATATTTGGGAGTTATGCAGAAAATGCATGTGTTTGTGTGTATATACTTGCATATATATATATACTAATAAAGACACACGTATGGATAAGCCAGTGCAAAAATCTAATTTAAAAGTACCTTGAAATAAAATGTCCATTCCTTCCTAGTTCCATGTAAGAGAAGCAACTTTCCAGTGACAGTGGAGAGTGAATAAAATTTTGTGGAATTTAACATAAACATGAAGAAATGTAATCTTAAAAAAGATTACCGAAACACACAAGTCATAAAGAAAACTGGTTTGTACCTTTGGTAGAATTTCTTCATTATCTAAGGAACGTGGCTACAGATGGAAGTATTTCTGTCTGCACACATATATGCAAAAATATGCATTTGCAAAAGTATTGTCCCTCTTTGCCTGCTTTTAAATACTGTAATATTTGAAAATATTTAAATCACAACAATTACTACTCAGTGTTATCTTTAAGGAAATCCATGTGTCAACATCATAAAGAATGATATGGAAGAGTAATACATTCCAGACATTAGAAGATTAATGTACTGCTAAGAAGCTCCCTTTTCTTCTCCCCTGTGTCTGTGAGCATCCGTGTCGGGGAACAGCAGCTCACACATTTTCAGATATAGGAAATAGCTCTCAGGCTTTTCAAATAAAGTTGTTCTCTGTCTTGCATGCGGGCGAGAGCCTCTACATTGAATAAATCATCAGAAGTGTGTTCCAGTTCTTTTAAAGAAGGCACAGCAGTGCTCCCTATTTTTTATTGATTGCATTTGTAGGGGAAAATTGAATCCATTCCTTATCAAGGCCCCTAAACTTCATATCATAAAGAAGGAGGAAAAAAATGAAAAGATGGATGGAGTTCAGTGGAATTAGCCACACAGAATGATCTTTCATATTGTGTGATGATGAATTTTATTTTTTCATCTTGCTTGTATCCTGTGAAAGGTAGCAGCTGATGTACTCTGAAGTAGTAATCTTCAAAGACTTTTTTTAGCAGAATTGAAAATAATCTTATTGGATAGTTTTCTCCAACTAGATTTTCTGCCAATTATCAGTCAAAAGCTCTTTGCTGTATGTAAGTGAACTCAAGGAAAGACAAGTAGATGTGCAGAAGTGTGACTGTAACACCTCTAAACATTTTATTTAGTAAAAAGCTTTTTTTTTTTTTTTTCAAACAGAAAATAAATTTCACTATATAAATGAGGTTAATATAAGCCAGCTCTCCAGTCAGGGTATTCTGACAGGTGCTATGTTCTCTACTGTGAACTAGTGAAAGTACCACTAGCTTTGATTTTTATGTGCCAATTGAGAACCAGGATATTTTATATAGAACCATTTGAAGAATAGTTTTTTGCTGATTAGGACTGGGTTTGCTTTCTTTTCTTTGGAAATGTTCAAATCCATTGCTGTATGCTTTAAATCAGAACTCAGAGGCATTGGTTTGAAGTTGCCTATTACCAGTAATGTTGCATTCCAAGAAAAAAAAAAAAAAAAAAACAAAAACAAAGTGGAAAAAAACCCCAAGAACTTGATTTACAGCATGTTTTTTAAAATGCAAGGTGTATGCTTTAGCAGAAGAGAAACATTAATAGAAGCTGTGGAAAAACACTTAGAAAAATAAACTATTCAGACTAAAATTCTCAGCACCTTTTTCCTTAGTTACTGGTTACTGGATTAGTTAACACAGATGTGGATGCTTTCTATATCAAGTATACTTTTAGGTAGAATGGAAAAACCCAACCAACAACAAAACAAACCCCCAAAACACCCCAAAACAAACAGAAAATCCCCTGCAGGAACAGTTTGCTTTTTTGAATTACACATAGCAAACCGCTCCAGGAATGATTGTTTTAATGGTCATGCAATCATTTATTTGCATTTCTATCCTACCAAAAAAACTGTGTTTCTGTTCCAAACAATTTTTTGTCATAATGAGAAAGTTAATTAAGAAGAAGGTGTTATATGTTGAACCTGTCGTGTTATGGTTTATAACAGAAATGAGACTTAGGCACTTAACTGTGAATTTCAGGGGTGCAGAAAGATCTGGTTTTTAGTGCCTGAGAACAGATATATTACAAACTGTTAGTAGCCTTTTCCCAAATTTATTATAGTTTCCTTCTGTTAAGATGCTATGTTCTTCTTGCTTTTCTTGAATTCCACATTATTTGTTTTTTTAATTTCAACTTCATATCTTGGGGTATTTGAGGGTTTTGGTTTTCTCCCCTTGCTGCAAAGTCTCAGATATTTTAGGCTGTTGTATTTGTCTCTAGGAGAAAGCTATAGATGAAGAGGAAGAAGGGGAAAGTGGGACATAAATAATGTCCTAAAACTCTTAAATCTCACTGTAAAGCACAACTCTCCCATAAATCTTACACAGAAGATCTAGTAATCCCTATCTCTTACTTTATAGCCTAATCTCAACAAGTCTAATAAAGTGCTAAAATTATCAGTTCTATTATATGGATTTGGCACTTCAATATTTAGTTATTTTACTACCTGTAGACCATCTCCTTTTTTTCTTTTTTCTTTTTGAGATATATATTTGCATATATTTGACTGTGTATGTGCAGAGGTGTGTGCATACGTATGTAAATCTTTGCAATGCATTTTTGTGTGATATTACAATCATGAAAACATAAATTATGCTTAGTAGGAAGGACCCATTAGGGCTATTAATTCTAGGTCCTGGCCCCACACCCTGTGCCTGTGAGCATTGTCCAGATGGTTCTTGATCTCTGTCAGGCTTGATGCTGTAATCACATCCCTGGGGAGCCTCTTCCACTGCTCAGCCACCCTCTGGATGAAGAACCTTTCCCTGAGGCCCAACCTAAACCTTCCCTGGCACAGCTCCCTGCTTTCTTCTCAAGTCCTGTCACTGGTCACAAGAGTGAAGAGAGTGTCCCTCTGAATACGAAACAGTAACACGAAAGGAAACAAAATCAAGCTGGAAATATCTCGGGTAGCCAAGTGACAGAGCTTCTAATGACTTAATAGAGCCACTTCTGGAAGCAAGATCTGACCCAAAGTTAAGTTTAGAAAGTCCATACATAATCTGTAATTGCACAGCAGGTCAAATGGGATCTAAGACATAATTGAACAGAAACCATTTAAAAATTATAATTAACATCTCATGCTGCCACAGGGAATTTTTCTTCTTTAAGTAAACATATATTTATTTATAATTATCTACTTGACAAAAAGAGAGATATATAATACAAGCTTATTGCTTACAGGAAATCTCGGGAGTTGGAAATTTAATTTGATATTTCTTCAAAAACCTATCTCTTGAGAGAGTAATATCTTAAAATTACTCTGAGAAAAACAGATAAACCTTTCTGCAAAATACATGGTGAAGCAATTTTCTCCTTAACCTTTAAAAACAAGCCTATAAAATTTAATGTTGTGATCTTATTTCTCTAGAACCTTTTAAGAGCCTTACTTTGGAAATGGGCTGTAAACTGTTAACTTTCAATCCATCCTTGTTTTTACCTTTCATTTTCACTGTAGCAGAAGGCTAGAATGTGGACCTACATACCAAATTTTGCTCTGTGAGGCCACTCACGTCCCTTAAATGTGAACTGGCTTTATTTCAGCTTGACTTGCCCATTTGCAAGAGAAGATGATTTTTTTTTTTTCCTGTGTACAATATCATAACGTAAGCAGGATCTCTATGACAACTAACGGTTTTCATTTGATTAATGCAATTGGATTTATTTACATTTTTAGTTCTTTCCAATGATTTTTTTTCCTCTAGGTTCCTTTCAACTCTTGGCTCGCTCATCTAGGTGCTTCAATTTAAGAAACATTGCTTACAATCCCAGTATGCAACACATAAGAAAGAATTAGTAACTAAACCATCAAAAAGCTCTTGCTTTCCAAAGGGCTTTGCCCTTTCAAAGGGCTTTGTCCTTGTTTTTAAAAATAAATGTACATTTGAAATTGTCTAAAATTAGAGGGGGTAAGGTAAAAGGGGAATTAATGAAATACTTATAACTGATTGAAGTGAAAAACATGAGTTATAAGCTATGTCATAAGCTTTTTGTGTCACAACAAAATTTCATTGATTGCTGAGTCTAGTCCATTGATTCTTTAGTGTAGCAGTGTTCATCATTCAATGTTCAGTTTCAAAGTTCCCCAGTATATGTCTTTCTCAAGAAGGTAAAGAACATGTTAAAATATTCCATATTGGTTTCATTATATAAAGTATCTGATTGATTAAAGCAAGTATTGGTACAGGACAACTTTTGAATGTGAGTTTTTGTGTAACTGGCAACATAGTGTTTAGCTGAAATATGAATTTCTTGTATTTTAAGTTAATTATGGAGTTGACCCAACTCTTAAATGTTAACATTCACTTTGCTGTCCTTACTGTCAGGGCCCAGATCTATGAACATTAAGATCTTTTTAATGTGTGCTAACGAGCACTGTTGTTCATCCAGCCCCACCTTAATACTAGCAATAACTCATCAATGTCTTTTCCCCACATAATCCTTCTTGAAAGGGACATTTTTGTTATGTTTATATTATACCTTCTTTTGTTCATGCCATTCTACTTGCTCTTATTGCAGTGCACTGTAATTAGCAAGCATCAGCTTTATATGCATGCATTTATTTTTCTATAAACAGTCTTCTCTATGATTAGGAAGTGCAATTAGAGTGACATCTGAGAAGAGAAGTATTTGTAGAAGATATTGTCTGTGTAAATAAACAAAGAGTTATGGCATGCAAATAATGCAACTGGAAGAAGACAGTGTGAGGAATTTAAAGAAAATGCCCAAGGAAAAGAAGTGTGTTTCTTAAAATTTATTTTCTGCATGTTTAAATTAAATTTTATCGCTTTTTCAACATTCCAGTTTGCTTTTAGTAGCCGTTGCTTCCCATGTTAGGATACGACTTTCTAATAACAAATTTATTTTGTGTTTGACAGCAACGATCGTGTTAAATGAGCTCAACTGGACTGCAGCACTGGATGATGTGTTCAAGAGGAACAGGGAAGAGGACCCCACTCTACTGTGGCAGGTTTTTGGTAGTGCCACTGGCCTCGCAAGGTACTACCCAGGTAACTGAGCTGTCCTGGACAATATATGCCATATATTGCATTAAGAATATTTTGCATTATCTGCAAGCAGTGAAATATAACTAAAAATTGCTTTTTTTACATAGGCACAGTTTCTTTGTGTCATAAGCACACGCTCAAGGACTGTGAACTTATTCTGACATAAGGCTAGTATGAGGGGGAAGGCACTGGGAATGAAATATATAATTAGTAAATTTTTTTCAGTAAGAAGAAATAATAATCTTCTGATTATTTGAAAAGCTGAAGAGTTTAATTTTATCTTTTCTATATTTTTCTATATCTTGTGTAAATAATCACTTGAATATTTTCTAGTGAATTTTTTGTAGTTGTCTACTTTTAAGGATAGTAACCTAGAAAGTCAATATATAGTCATATTTAATGTCAGTGAAAATGTGAGTGCACCATGCTATGCTCATGTGTCTCAGAATCCACAACCTCTGACAGGTGCATCTTTGCTATTAGAGCTAAGGTCTATTTGACTTGATTACTTCTGCCAGCATGTTTCACCCATCAAAAATCCCATCACTTGATCATACTAATTTAAATAGCTGTATATTTTACTATATTTAGACAATGAGTGGCCTGAATTTTATTTTTGTTGTTTTCTATTTAATGGAAAGCTTTGTTTTGCGGCAAGGCCTGTGCTGCTGCTGCTGTTGTTGTGATGTTCTTGTCAGTGCCTGAATAATGTGTCCACTACACACAAGACAATTGTGTGAAGCATGTTAACTAATGCCTACAACTGCCTGAGGAAGAATTTTGAGAACCTTTCTCTTCTGTTTATACAAGATTGTTTGTGTTTCTGAGGGCGAAGGGGATTATTCTAAGGCTGTTATTGTATCATTAGCACGAGTGCTAGCACAGGCAGAGAAACTGCCTCAGGCTAGTTTACAGGAAGAATATTTCATAGCACTTGAATCCTGTTTGTTTTGTCATGCTGGATGATCATGAAATAAATACAGGGGGCTGTTGAAGAAAAAAATAGTATTGAAAATGCTAATTTAGTATTTGTTTTCAACTCTTTCAATGCTTTTGGGATCTATCATCATTTGTGGATCAACATTTGTCATTGCTTACTATGCTATTTTTTCCAGTACTGAAAAAGAATGTGTCTTATATCGCTCTGCCAATCTCTAGGAAATCATATTTCACTTGAAAATTAATCCCATATATTAAAAAATAGATTCTTATATGTAGCTAACCTGTCTACTCCAGTTGTTCACCAACACAACATAGGGGCCTCAAAATCTCTTTGTATTCTTCTTTAAAACACCTGTATAAAATGGGAAAAGCTTTTTTCTGTTTTGCAGGTGCAAATGTTAGTTGTATAAACTTCATCAAAACACAAATTTAGTGTAAAGCCCAGATCCTCACACTTGCTATTTATTCCATAGCTAAGTGTTTAACAGCTGTCCAATCCTATCAGAACATAACTTCATAAATTCCTGAGTAATTCCCCAATTTTTTAATGCTGGACAGACACGCACAGTGTGGAGCAGTCTAAGCTCTGTGAGTTATATGTGTTGTTTCATGCATCTGCTTCCCATTGTAGCTCAAACTGGAAAGCCTTTTACATTTTAAATTTGTAGAATAGGTCTTTGTGTAAGGTTCTCCATCTCTCTCTTGTTGTAAACTTTTTCTCAGCTTCCTGATACAGCAGATATTCTGAAAATTAATTCAGGTTTCATAAACTCAAGTGGATGCTTTTCACATTTGCATTTTGAAAATTACATTATAAATTGTAAAACATTACTTCACTATATAGGAGTTTGTTAAGTCTGTTTCAAAGTGATGAATTTTTCTATAGTGATGATATTTATGAAGGAATTTGGAAATATCAAACCCCACAATTAAAATGTATAGAGAAGTCTGCTCATCATTATCTGAAAGATATTCACCCAGTCTTTCTTTCCATAGTTATAAAAAAAGTTCAATACCTCTAAGCTACAAAAGTTGTTTTCAAACAGGGCTTTTGTGTATTATTATTTTTTTTATCAGATATTGTCCCTCTGCTTTGGGTCATGGGCAAAGGGCACATCACTTCTGTTCTACGGAGGTTCTTGAGCAGTCCTTTTCATCATAGCAGCCAACAGCATGAAGGGATCTTTCTATAAACAGCCCTGCCAGAAGAAAAATGTGTAAAATACGAATGTTTGAGCCACCAACATCCCAGTCTTCCCCTGTCTCTTGTGGATACATTCTTCTCCCTAGACTTGGGGCGGTGAGACCACAGTCTCACCTTTATTTTATCCTACTACAGCCCAAATTCCAGTGAGCAGCCATAGCTGGGGTGGGATGGGTTCAGTGGGCACAGACAGACAGCTGTGCAAAAGTTCTGAGATGATTTTAGAAATGTTTAAGCCATTTACCATTTCAGTCTCTCACATTACCATCAATATTCTCTTCAGTTTCAATGGCAGCATTTTTTTTGAAGGGAAATGCTAAGCTCTCTTACTCTACTGGCAATCGTCCATTTTGATATGAAGTTGCCAAGAGCAATTTTGAGTTTTTTATTAGCTACTCTATGAGCTCTGAACAACTCAAGAGTAAGTAAACAGTAATTTAATAAAAGAGCTCCAGGAAAAAAAGCATATAAAGAGCAGGAAACTTTTAAGAAGGATGTAATATATGCTCATTCATATGTTTAAAGGCACAAATCACAGATTAGTCTTTCATCCATTGTAAGACCAGCCCTCAGTAATCACAGGCCTCTACAATCAAAAGGAAATTCTGGTATAAAGATTCCTTGTTCCCAGTGGAGGAGGGCCGAGTTAAAGAATATTTTAAACAACTGGACTCAAAGGAATACCATATAAGTTTGCCAGAGGCACTAAACTGGGAGGACCTGTTGATTCCCTGAAGGGCAGAGGGGCCATTTTAATATAGAATAAATAGTTGTACAAAATTTGGATTTTATGATTTTTTTTGTTTACATTTAATGATTCTTAACTATAGTTAAAATATGTCAACTTGTTATAACAAGTAAACTGACTTGTAAAATATTAAAGTCAATGAAACAAAAAAAATACATGAAGAAGTTATTTTAGATAACTAATACTAAAAAAAATATTTTTAAACATTAGAAATTTACAGCCTTTGTCCCCCAGGAAAACAGTTTTTCATCATTAATTTATAACTCTAGAGTAAGAACCAGTTTTCAAAAGTGCTGTGAAAGGAAGCTGAAATGTATTTTATGGAATTTTTTATGCAAATAATACTAAAATTCGGTATTATGGAAACAGTAAATAATACCAGAGGAGTTTTTTAGGTAAAACTGTGAGTCACTAAGTTCAAAATTTGGATTCTATGTGATAGGGCAAGAGAGCACAAATTATTATAAATGTTGAATTATTTTCTCCTTAGTACTAGTAAATCTACCTGCCTAATTATTTGACTTTAGAAGTCTAATTTTGAAACCCTGTATTAGTTTTTAAGGTGTCATTTTAAGATGAAACTTGACTAATTCTATTCCAGACAGAGGATTTCAGTAGTTTTTAATTCAAAATAAAAGCAGTAATCTGGCAGTATATTATCAAGGTCATTGAAATTAGCAATTCATTCCAATCCAATTGAAACTTTTTCTTTTTTTTATAAATCTTGAAGCCATTGCCTCTGGGCATGTAGGGTTTTTTTGGTGCTGTGCAGACAGAAAGGTATTTTAATATAGATCAGGTTTCAGATTTAATTTATAATTAACCATAGAGCACTGGACAAATCTGTTGCTCAAAAATAAATTAATTTAAGTAGTTTAATATGATTTGGGAGATATTAAGTTACTTACATTTTGTGAGGCATCTATCCAGGTAATTTGAATGCAAGGCTTTAGAAAGCAGCTATCTAAAAGAACAATTTTTTTTTTTTTTTGGTGGACTACTTAGAAGTGTAGGTATAAAGTAAACAGTTCCTCTTTTAATCATTAAATTCTTTTAATTATAGACATAATTAGGCTTATAATTTTTTATCAATGTTTCATTAAAATACTGCAATGGGAGGGTATATTGTTTCCACTGTAGCAATTACTAATTAAACAACTTTAAAAACAACTTTGTATTTATGTGCCTTTTACCAGATACCACCTCTTTGTTAATTTTTAGGCTTCTTGTAATTTTTTGGGGTTTGTATATTTGTTTGTTTGGGGGTTGTTTGTTTGTTTTTCTTTCTGTTTTTGGACTGTGGTTAGCAGACATTTATTTGCAGTTAAATATGATACAGGAGGCTTTCTAGTTACAGTAATAAATCTACTTAAGAAAAATTGCACAGGATTACTAAAATCAAAACACAGTCCTGAATTAAATGAATGTTTAGTAAAAAACTGTTTGATCAGCAACACTGACTCAGCTCTCTCTGGGAAATACAATAAAAATTTTCCCAGGGGTTATACTAGAAAGGGTAATACTGGTAGGGAGACTGATAGTACTGATAGTTTCAGGTTTCAGCTAGTGAGGTGCAAATACCCATAACAGTGGCATAATGGTGCATGAGTAGATTGAGCATCTTTTATGAGCAAATGCTGAACCTAGGCTAGGTGGGACAGTATTTAGTCTGCAGTGACCAAAGATCTGAAGATGGGAATGTGCCACACTTGGTCAAGATCCCAAAAGCTGAGTTAATTCATAACGAAAATAAAACTGAGAAAGAAATACTGTCCCCAGCCGTTCCAAATCTTCCCAATTCTACCCAGAAATTTACCAAGGGCCTGTGGGAAGTTCAGCTGAAAACTTGTGTTTACAATATGGTATTTCTGGCAAAAAGTATATATATCAATCTCCCAAGCTTCTGCATAGATCTGTGACTTCTCTCTGTTGTCTTTGTGGAGTCTCTTTCTTGGGGGTCTTTCATAGAGAAGAAAGCACAGTCCAACCCGCAGCTCCACACCTTCTCTTATCACATAACCTAGGGAAACATACCTGTCCTTTAACCTTACCTGTATTAGAGAAGAAGTCTTTTTTTAGTTGTATCTTATCCTGTCTTAATCATGTACACAGGTGTTTTGTAAGTTCATCTGCTCCCTCAGCTTTAAGATGTAACTGTGTCATTAAATAGGATGAGTCAGAGTTTTATTGGAATCCTTTAGACAGCCCCATGGTGTGACTGAAGGGGCAGTGTGCTGGCAGCTATTCCCAATGGACAGCACTGAATGCTGTTTGCTTTCTTAAATACCACAAAGTTCTCCAGTTTTGTTCCAGGAGACTTTATGTTCTCAGAGACACCTGGATTTTTTTCTGCTATACTGCGTGTAATAAATATACTACATGGCATATAAAACGCAAATTTCCTTCTCCAAAACACTTCTGATTAAAAAACTAATAAAAACATTCCTGTCCTCATTTTGCAGATAAAAGAAACAGGCATAGAGAGATAAAAAGGCTTTTTCAGTGATGCTCTGAAAGTTAGGTATTCAAGCCAGGGGTATGCATAACAATATTTTTTTAGTGTTGAGTGTTCATTTATGTTCATTAACTCATACATAAATTCAGTTTAAATATCAGCAGGTCTGACAATCTCCTCTGGATGTTTGTAATGTCATTACTGCAGAGTACAGTGAAAAGAACTGTTGTATTCTTCCCTTTCTTTACTGTAGACTTGCCTTCTACTTAGTCTTCCTTTGTTTATCTGTGTAATAAATAGGTATAATATGATGGAAATTTTAATTAATCAAAGATAAAATATGGCATTGTTCTTGCCAGTATTTAACAATGATATTCCTATGTAATTTGAGCTTATGAGGTATTAAATAGAAAATTCACAGAGAAAGTGCACTTTCACAAAGAAAGCAGCACTTCAGTGATGATTTTCCAGAAAAATAATCCTGTCCCTGAAGTCTTCAAGCTTTTGTATTAAAAATATGTATAGAACAGAGTTATCTGAATAACTTTAATGAAAAATATTTTATTTTTCATTAAAATAAAAAACCCAAAACTCTAAAAAACAAAACTGAAAACAACCTGTTTCCAGATGTTAGTGAAACAAGTTCCACTTAGCTACTAGAGCATTCCCTGCTTAGACAAATTAATAATAGAAGAGCTTTAAAAATCAATTTCTAATAAGGTAAAATGGTACCTCTCCAAATGAAGAACTTGCTGTGCACAGCTGCTCTTGTGTTAACAATTAATGGCAAGCAATAGTGTTGTGGCCATGATATTGAACTCTCCAGAGAAAGTAATTACTGAAGCAGATACTGAGAAAGTGGAAAGCCAAAAAAAATCCATACAAAATGAATCAAAAGCCTTAAAAAACTGAGAACTTCACCCTTTTTTTTTTTTTTTTTTTTTTTTTTTTTTTTTTTTTTTGCGAAAGGTTTTATATTTTATAGCTGTTAGTTCCTGTTAACAGCTCAACCTTTAAAGAAGCCTTTAAAGTAGACAAACAAAGTAAAACCACAAACACTTTCCTAGTAATGCAGCTTATAAATTATCGATTAGTGCAATTAGCGTGCATGAGTCGGATACTTCTACTTTTTCATAGAAATAAGCCTCTTTGAGTGCTGTTCACTCTTTTTTTCCCTTTTAAATCTGGGAGGATCAGGAACTGTCATGATTTGGATCTAACAATACTCATCATAGAATTGTTGGTGGAAAAAACCTTTGAGATCATCAAGTGCAGTCATCAACCCAGCACCACCACCTCGTTCACCACTAAACCATGTCCTCAAATGCCATGTCCACATGTTTTCTGAACTTCCAGGAATGGTGACTGCCACCTCCCTGCACTGCCTATATCAATGCTTCACAACCCTTTCTGGCAAGATTTTTTTTACTAATATCCCATCTAAATCTCCCCTGGCACAACCTGGGGCTGTTTCCTTTTATGCTGGTCCCTTGTTACTTGAAAGAAGAGATTGACACCCACCTCACTACAACCTTGTTTCATGATATGAAATATCTTACAGTAAGTTCAGTTACGGCTCATTTTTCAAAACTCATGTCCTGAATTTTGCAGTTACACAAACAGATCCACTGAGTTATAGGATAACATGCTATTTCTAGTGAGTTAATGAAATTACATACCACAGCTCACCATACCTTCATGCTGAAATTCAGGCCATCTCTGTGTCTTTATGACACAGATTTAAATCTCCAGGATTTGCTTTTACAGGAGAAAAATGAAAATCACAACAGACCCAACAAAACAGCTGGTTGCTTCTTCTTCTCAAGCTCTGATAGTCCAGCCCTATTTGAGGACATGGTTGCTAGTCTAGGTGAAACTAATGCAAGCAACACATTTAGGATGAAATTCAGTTTCTACATGCAGAAAGAGAAATGTTTGCCTCTGAAATAAGATAACAGAAAGAAGTTACATTCTAATAATTTTTGGGTTTTTTGGTACATTGGGACCAAAAATCAATAGATTTCTTTGTGTATAGACTATTCCCATATTACATCTTTGCTTAAGTGATTTGTGTTAAAACTGAGTGCAGTATTGCCCATAACATAATTTCCCATTACCACTTGGGTAATACATTCCAAAAAACCTCAAGATTATTATTCTCTCTTTTCTCTATTGTAACGATGCTATGAAAGTTACAGAAGACATTGCACAGACTTGTGCAATGTTAGATTTTACATGAACACATTTTAAGGTCTTGGCAATTTTCAGTTGCTAGGAGAAGAAAATCACAAGGGAATGGCTGCATTCAGTCCTGACTGAATATCTGGTGTGGTAGCACAGAGCTGGTCAGTGACATTCTCTGTCTTGTTAGGTACTAACCATTTATTAATCCAAAGCTTCATTATGATACAAATATCCTGAATACTTATTATAGCAGTTGAAAACACTTTTTGATGATTAGTGTTAAGGTATTTTAAAGTTATGGCTGTTTCTTATTTTTAGTTACCATGTCTCACCTTTTACTAGAAAACAGCAAAGGAATTCTACAAAAGTGGTGCCGTTACACTGAAATTCAACTGACTTCATTCTGAGTAGAAAATTAGCAGTATCACATTTCTCAAATAGTCTGGGCTATCACATTTCTGAATTCAAGTTTATTCACATGAGTTCACCAAAAGAACTATGAAATATCAGCAAAGTATATGCTGCAACTTGTCCCTTTGCTCCACCTGAGGAAGACTTTGCTGAATCTGGCTCAGGGAATTGAATAATCCATGGTTTTGATTGTTTTGAATATCCACATGAATGTTAATTTCAGAGATAGCAAGATAAAATTTGGAGTGTGAGTCAAAATAAAATGATGCAGTCTGGGATTTGATAATTGCTATTTGTTATCTACCTTATTATCAGCTTTTAGCCTCTTTTCTCAAATGTGTTAATAATGTAAAAGGATGTAAAGCTGTTAATAATTCATCTCTGCCTCCCTGTTCCTTGCACATGCATACCTAACCAGTAGAACAGGGCAGAACTTCCAGGAGGGTTTCCCTCGTGACACTTACCTATGCCTCTGGAATCATCTAATGAATTCAGAATGGGATCTTGTAGCCAAGGTCTGCTATTCCTAACAAACCTTTTCATTTAGGCTCTACCCTGTAACAGTATCTATAGTGCATTAATTGGATCTGCTTGGAATCAACAAGCCTGAGGATTTCTACTCTAAATGTACAGAAATAACAGAAAAACATGGCTTACTCTTGCTTGAATTATATCCACTCCTGTATCTCAATAATGCAAACAGAAGTGGGAGGATTATCAAACCAAATGAATAATTTATAAAGTATCAAATCTATCCACATGCCAAACAAGAAAATCTTCAAAAGGGAATACGAGTAAAGCCTAATGTATGGTCCAGAGAACTGTGCAGTGTTGACATAGTTCAAAGATACTTGTATGTAGCAATGAACTGTGGTGAGGCTGATTTCTTGAAGATACAGATGAGCCAGGTTCCAAACCGCCTTATAAGAATGCATTAAACAATAGATTATATAAACAAAACTGTAAATCCTAAAGTTGTTGATCAATTTAAGTTTTTGAGGGAAAAGTGTAATCATCTTTTCTGTGGTTTTCATTTTGCTTTTATTTTAGACCACATAATAACTTTTATCAGTAAGATATAAGCCAGTTTCCCCAAATGCCTTTATAGTGTGTTCTGTATATGGACCAAAAAAGCAACACATCTCTTTCATTGGTCTCCATCCCCTATAATTATTTCCTGTATAATTATAAATGCAACTTATACAACTTATTTTTGTGTAGAAAGTATTTATCATATTTTAAAACTATTAAATCAGGATGAATTAAAATTGATCAGTGGAGATCAAATATCATAAGGGAATTTAAGTTTCCTATTAAAAACAATTTCAATAATATCCATAAATACTCAGAATATTACTAAAATCAGTGAATACATTTCAGGCCATTCAAAGCCATCTAAAATCAAGTGTTATTGCAGATAGAGACTAGGATGAATTGTTAATTTAGTCATATTAATTCTTGAGATTGAAGAGGGAATTCAGCACTTCTTTGGTGTGAATGAAATTTTAGATAATAAGGGCTGAGTCCTTGTGTATGTTATGCAGAGCCTTGCAGAGGCTTTCTACTAGATTATGTAAATTGCTGTAGAAGTCATCAGAAAGATCAATAGGACAAGTTTTTTCATTATACATTATATATCTTAATTAGTGTAGGACCCAGCAGCCATTAATATCCTATGATCAATTGTGTAGTCATGGAAACTTAAGCATGTAGAAGCTTGTTACATTTTTCTGTAAAGAAAATAATATATTTATGAGGAAAACAAAACCTATTGACATGTGACACAGGAAACAGTGGTTTAACAGCATGATAATAAATAATGGTTTTAAAGCCCCTCTCTAGTTCTCCCTGAAGCTGCTGGCCATCATTCCAGGACTGTGTGTATTGAAAGAGACGTGCTTATGAGCAAAAAGTAGAATTTAATTATTGTGTTCACCACTGTGTCTATCTATACAAAAGAAAAACTGTTCATAGTGTTACTGTTCACAGTAATCTCCAGAAGGATCAGATAGGCTGTAAGTAGTGCACTGAGTGGCTTCTGCTCAGTTTATTTTGTGTGTAATTGGACTGTTATTATAGTTTTCAGCCTGGTTCTGGTGAATGGCTTCCTTTCCATTGTTCTTTTTAACCTGCTAATATAGATGTGGACCAAGTATGGGCCTCATTGCAATCCAGGTTATTACTGAATAAACTATGGTAGAACTCAGTCCAAGGCTTAACAGCTTAAAATTTTAACTGAAGGAATTCTACTGTAAATCAGTTTGAAAAAAATTATCTTCACATCCTTCATTTTACAGTCTCAACTAGAAGCTTTGAGCATCCTTTCCATATTTAAAGAACAAAAGCAAAGAAACGAAGGAGTTTTAAAATGTGTTGTGATTTTTATTCCAGTTAAAAACCCCTCGAGTGTTGTTATACAATAATTTGGTGCTTTTGGAAATACTAGGGAAAGTTTCAGGCATTTCAAATTTTGCTGTTAAGTGTTTAAGTTACTATAAATTTTGCTTCTTCATGTTTCTGAAAGATTTGCTACACATTGTTTGGCCTAAAGATCCCAGTTCTGAAGGACTTTCTGTTGAGTCAACTGGTGTTGGTCTCAAGGATGCAATGTGCGTACCTGTCAGGTGGTATTAGATTAACATGTGTTTGTAGCTCTCTGTGTTTGCAGAAAAAAGTAGCTGAATTATTTCTCATGGTCTTCTGTTGCATAGCTAAAATGAAATTTTAACTCATTTTTCTGTAAAAGTTAGTATAGCACTTTAAAAATTACCCTGTAGTTTAAAGCAGGATGTGGAGGTTGTGATATCAGATGAATTCTAGCTAAATGTTCCTATGATGATTTTCAGTAGATAATTTATGTTAGCAGGAAGGCCATTGTGTCATTCTGTCTGTAGAACATTGATTCAGTTTTAAATGATTGCCTCTCTCAGCATCCACTGTCACAATAGTGGATGAAGATGGTGCTAGAAGGGCCCTTCTTCAGCTCCTGCAGTCCAATTCTCTTTGAACCACCATCCTTTTGCTTTACAGAATGCACTTAGGGAGTGTAACTTACCTTTTGTGTGAAATAAAGTAACACTACCAGTGTAAATTGAATTTTTTCTGTTGTTTTGAAATAAATTGAGATAATAATTTGAGATAATTCTTTTTTTTTTAAGGCTGTCCTAGATACGTGTCAATTAAGAGGGATATATATGGTAGGGCATAACATTTTACTGTCACTGAAAAGTTTTGGCAAAGATATGGCAGTCTGGGTCGATGTCTGGATTTATATTTGCAGTTTTACCTAAACCACTCATATTATAAACTGAAATGAGCATATTGCATGCAGATTTTGCATATCTCAGGAAATGTATCTGAAAGGTGGATTTTCAGATGGAATTCCTATGGAAAGGATAGCCAAAGGCCAGAGACAAAAAAATCCATCATTGAACATGTGTTAACCTTGTAGGCTCATAAAATACTGGTGAATTTTACCTGTGCATATCTAAGTGATGATACTTAAGCTAGAATGTTGGCATATATCCTTCTCAAAAAATTAAATTCTCTCCTTTCTGAAAATTTAAAATACTTTTATCTTGTCAGGTCTCAAAGGAACTGTCAGGTGGTCTAGTCTGAAATCACAGGCAATACTAGTATAGATTTTTATGTTGTCCTGGTATGCAGCAATACACAGTGTTCTCTGTGGCTGCTAAATGTGTACTGTTAAAAGTGGGTTACATTCAGCTTCAAGGTTGCAGTAAGTGATAGGCCAGCTCATGGTTTGGTCTCTTAGGAATGGACTCATTCTGTAAAATCAAAAATAGGCATCTGCTCAAAGCTGATGGTTTCTTTATATTCATGAGTAGAGATATAATTCTTTTATTTTGTCTTAGGTATATGATTTTTCAGGAAGAATCCTGGAGCTGCCTATATATGTTTTTATTTTCTAGACAGAAAAATGATTGACATCAGGAAATAGCTCCCCCAAGGCTTTTGGCACACAGTGAGAGAACAAATTGAGGAACATTATATCATTCCCTGTAACTTTTCACATTTTTATTTGTGTTCGTTAAGCTGTCACATGGTTTGGAAAGGCTCATTTTGCTTTTCAGTAAGGAAATAATTCCTGCTGTTGCTGAAAATTATGGCAAAACCTAGATTAAGCACTTGAAAAAGGTCATGATTCTTAGCATTTTCTTTACAGAGACATAAATATTTACATCTCTTTTTTTTTTTTTTACAGAATACACTACTTTCATGTTACTTTTCTAATATGCATTTTTAGGTAAAGCTCTTGAGTCAGTGTAGAATTATTTAAGCTCATAACTGAGATACCATTATTATATGCAGCAGTAGTTAACTCTTTTTTAAATTAAGTAAGTTGTTGTTTTAAAAAATTGTTTCATTATCTGAAGTGGTCTGGTTGAATTTGTGGTTCCATTGAAACCAGTTGTCAATTATAGTCAGTACCTGTTTCTTCAAAACACTTGGCCATACATATACATATACATATACATATACATATACATATACATATACATGTACATATACATATACATATACATATACATATACATATACATATACATATACATATACACATACACATACACATACACATACACATACACATACACATACACATACACATACACATACACATACACATACA
>VZUI01020609.1:0-25506 GCA_013401135.1 Cettia cetti | reverse complement strand
TCTGCTCGGCCCTGGGGAGGATCACCTGGAGTGCTGTGTCCAGTTTGGGGCTCGTAAGCACAGGAGAGACATGGAGCCCCTAGAGAGAGTCCAGCAGCGAGTGGCAAAGATGATGAAGGAACTGAAGCATCTCACTGAGGAAAGGCTGAGGGGACTGGGTCTATTTAACCTGGAGATGGCTTAGAGGGGACCTCATCAAGTTCTGCAGAAAGGTGTCAGAGGACGGACCAGGCTGTGCTCAGCAATGGCCAGCAGTAGGACAATAGGCAACGGGCAAAAACTGAAACACAGAAGTTTCACCTGAACATGAGGAGGAACTTAACAGTGAGGCTGACTAAACACTGGAATGGATTGCCCTGAGAGGTTGGGGAGTCTCCTCTGGAGATTTATTGTCTGGTCACAATTCCCAGTAAGGTGGTCTAGGGAACCTGCTTGAGCAGGGAGCCTGGATCAGATGACCACCAGTTGTCCCTTCAAACCTTACCCACCGTGTGATTCTCACTTTGCCCTCAGCAGTTAGCAGGGCGAGAGGTGGGAGGGGACACAGCAGGGAGAGCTGACCTGAAATGACCCAAAGACGCTCCATGCCACAGGGCGTCACACTTGGCAGTAAAACAAAGGGTGTTTCTTTCCCAAGGCAGCTGTTGCTTGGGCACTGGTTGGGCATCCATCAGCTGGTAGTGAGTGATAACACTTGCATCACTTGTTTCCCCTACCCCTTCATTTATTAAACTGCATTCATCTCAAGCACAAACAGTTTCTCACTTTTTTTCCTTCCAGCTCTCTTCCCCATCCCACTGAGGCAGAGGGAGTCAGCAAAAGTGGAGACTTTCTTGGCAGTTCAGGGCCAGACCACCCCACACATCCAAGTACAATTTGCTCTCAGGAAGGAGCAATCACTAAACCTTACAGTATTAAAAAAATGCCATCTTCATACTGAATTAAATAACAAAGCATGATTCTTCACTTAAATGGTTTTGGCTTCACATGATATTGTTCAAAAGCATCTTCTCTGGTATTTCTTTCCCCAACAAAAACGAATCATTAAACTGATGTAATATATGAGAGCTTTTGCTTTCCTTCTGAAAGCAAGGCACAGGAGAAGTTGTTCAGGAAGCCAAGCACAATGACCAGGGACCCGGATGCAGCTGCTCTGGAGGGGCTGATACCTGAGTGAGCTGCTTGATCCAGAAAGTGCTTTTGCAGAACTGAGCAGAAACCAAACTCATAGAGGTAGTGTGGTTTTACCAATCAGGGGAAGCTTCTGGTATTAATCCAAGAAGGCTCCTTATCCCAAACAGGTATGCTTGAAAGAATTATGCCACTGCCTGAAAAGGGAGCATTTTTTGCAATGCCATGCTCTCTAACCATATTTACTTTGGCAACACCACTGCCTTCATCCCTCAAAATATTGTTTTACTTCCAGACATGCATACTAAAATGTCTAACTTGAGATCTCCGGAAACATCCAAATTCAAATAATTCAGGAACACTGTTCTAAAGAACAAAATCCTTTATTTTTAGTTGAATTGATTGTTAATACCATACCTGATTCTGCTGGAGGGGAGGCTGGGACTGTCCATCAGGAGCCTGGCCCTGGCTATCATTCCCTCCTACCGGAGAGCCACGAGTCGTGGCTGTCATACTCGACACAGGGCAGATCTTTGCAATTTTGTCTGCTTATGTAGTTGATGTGAGAGAAGAAATTATAGTCCACTTAGTAAAGTTGAAGTACCAGCATATGCTTGCCTTAAAAAGCTCCAACTCAAGAACATGCCATCTTGCAGAGACCATTGCATAACCTGGAGGGGGGGAAAACAGATAATATCCTGTATTAACACATGCATGGAAACACAATCCACACCTGTAAAAGAACACTACAGAAACAAATACACTGCTATAGAGAATCTTCTATTTTAGACTTAGCATTTCTTTTTATTGAATACAACTGACAAAGTCACATGTGAAATATTTAACATTATTTTAATGTTCTAAGTAAAAATTACACGTATAATCACCTTCATACCATTGAGAAACTGACACACATTCCAAATGTGTGGCTGTTTACTCTGTGTTCAGAGTTAACATGTGCAGCTCTCTTTTGTGCTTGAATTCCTACAGTAGATTCTCCATTTGAATCATGGTGCTGCTCAAGGTCTATGTAGAAATGACCTGATTAAGAGCCTAAAAAGCCAAATTTTAATCTTTTCCAGTACTCTCCTCCAGACACTAACTGCAGATGTCAGAGAGAGTTAAGAGACTGATTCTACCTCAGACCCTGCAGCCAAACTCCTCTTAGCACATCAGTATTCACCCAGGGAATTTGACCTGTATTCCCTTCATCCAGCATGTGCCCATGAAAGCTGGGTCCACTGGCCTTTTGGCCCTGCTATCAAGCCCATCACATCCCCACCAAGCAGTTCAGCAGATTGGATGAAGAAAATGGTGACATCAGGTTTGGTGAACTTGCACTGGTCTATCAACAGCTCCATATTCACTGTGTTTCAACTTCACTGTCTTATATACAGACAAAAAGAGTTGCATTAAGTTATAACAGCAGTTCCACTCTATACCACCAGGCACTGTATAACCATGGAAGCTGGAATGTAATTTCCCAGAGCAACTCAGACTTCCAAGCACCATATACAACAAAAACAGTTCTCAGAAAGTTAAAAAGCCAAGTAAGGTGATAAAAAGAGTTGTATGAGCTTCCAGCAAGACACATTTGGCAGTGCTGAGTTTCTGATCCAATCACCAAAACCTCAAGTTAACAACTGGAGTGAAATTTCTGTTGTAACACTATGCATATTCCTAAGTGTTTTATAATGATGTCTCATCTCGAGTTAAGTTTCAATGCTGTTATCTTTCTCCAAGACACTTTAAAATCTTTTCTTACATTGTGTGAATTTGCAAGGCATTACATATACAATAAAAATTGAATGAATACACTCTAACTCCTCTGCCCAGTCTCCAATATTAACAGCACCAACAAACTTAGAGAGCTCTAGTAATGTCACTAGAATAATGCTTGTTTTTTAATTAAATTGTAGTGTTTCAAAACAGTCCATTGTAATCCATCTCCAGCTTTCATCATTCATATTCATAAGGCTTAGTAAGCCTACTAAGTCCAGAACAAATGCATTACCAACTCAAAACTTACTTTAGGAAGAAACTGATTTTTGAAATGCAATTTTTAAATTTAATGTATTTGGTATTTAATCTACACTTTGAAAAAAATGCCCTCCTGAGTATTTGTTTTCTACTGATGTTTGTAAAGATCACTCAGTAGAAAGTACCAGCAAGTTTCCTGCCATACACATACACAAACACTGCAGTCTACTGCAGTTCAATGCAGTCAGTTCCCCTGCACTACCTGAGGAGGTTTCCAGGTACTCACATAAACCAGTGAAATCAAACTGCTGCCAACTCACACTGCACTCTTCTGCAGCCCTGAGCCAACCACCACCACAACAAACCTTCAATCAGCACCATTCTTCCTTAACAGGGCTGGGTCACACAAAGGCCACGTCAAAGACTTGTGCTGGCACAAGGGGCCAGGTAGCAAAGCAGCAGGAAAAGGGTGAAACAGCTCATTTCAGCAGCAGCCCTGGCCCAGGCTGGCTGAAACTGCAGGCAGGAGTGCCCAGCAGCAGCTGCGGCTCCTCAACAGCTGGTGCCAAGGACAAACTGCTTGATTTCATCTCATCCCTATTCTAATGCTCTGGGCTGAATTATAGCTGGTTCAGAGTGCTAAATGAAACAACAACAAAACCCCACCAAATGTATAAAGACTGATTATTTTTCAGTTTCTTTAATTATCTGAAATGGTGCACTTCAAGGCCAGAGAGTACTCACCCTACTGCCAGCCAGGGAACCAGGACAAACTGCAGCTCTCCTGTCAGACTGACTGACATTAGTGTGAATTTACCCTCAGATTTTGCCTCTGTGCTTAGCTGAAGGATGTGGGCAAAGCATTCTTGTAAATTCCATTCTCCTCAAGGCAAGTAGCACAACTCAAAATCTTGCAAACTCATAGAATGAAACAAAATCTAAGAAAAATATTATGAATTTTGTAGGTGCCAGTAAATACAGAATATTTACATGAAGGACTAATCTATTTTTTCTTTCTCTTATTTAGGGATTGTTTGCTTAAGAGTCTAATCATGATTCTCCATGCACATTACTTAAATTACATTCCCAGGAAAGTGTATTTCAGGGCTTCCAGAGAATTTCACTTGTCTTAGTCATGTGCATTAGACAAAGCCAACTTCCTAAGCAAGTTCATCACTTCTCCCTCCAAATTTGTGTGATGTCCTCAAGACACACATTAGGAATTTCAAATTATGCTGCAAAAACTGCTGCTGTAACTAAAAACACTCCATCTCCAATAAATCATCTGACTATTTCTTGTAGTATCTGCATGTTCTCAATTGCAGGGCTATCCTTGTTTGGGTATTTTCCTTTTAATTACAGAATATACAAGCATACTTTCGTAAATGCAGTCTTAATCCAATTCATGCAATTTAAACAGTATTAGAAGGCAGTGGTTTACCAGTCCTGTTTTCAGCCACTCATTTACCATTTATGTTTCAGAGAAAACATCAAACTGCATGCCCACGGAGAACACACCATTGCTTTAATCTCTCTAGAACTAATTAACCATGAAACTTTGAATTCCCATCACTTCTTTAATTCAGACTATTCAATGTCAATTTTGATTACAATGCATTGAGTTACAATGCACCAAGGCACAGTTTGGCTCAGCTCAAGAATAGCCTTTATACCTATTTATAATTAATTTGCTAATTTATAAACAAATAAAAACTGATGCAGTGACATATTGGTTTTAAGTGTACAGACAGCCCAATAGAACAATTCAAACTGCATGTATCCAGCTAAATTCTAATGGATACTCTATGTTAGTTTTTATATGTATCTCATTTCTACTATTTCTGATTTTGGATTCAGCACACTATCCCAGAATCAACAGAATGTGCTGAGCTGGAAAGGCTGCACAAGGATCATCAAGTTTAACTCCTGGGCCAGCACAAAACCATCCCCAGGAGTCACACCCTGTGCCCAAGAATACTGACTAAATGTTTCTTGAGCTCTCAGGCTGGTGCTGTGACCACTGCCCTGGGGAGCCTGTTCAGTGCCCAACCACCCTGTGGGGGAAGAACCTTTTCCTGATATCCAACCTAAACCTGCCCTGACACAACTTCAGGCCGCTCCCTGGGGTGCTGTCACTGTCACACAGAGCAGAGATCAGTGCCTGCCCCTGCTCTTCCCCTCACAGGGAAGCTGTGACTGCAGTGAGGTCTCCCTCAGGCTCCTCCAGGCTGGACAGACCAAGGGCCCTCAGCCCCTCCTCACACGGCTTCACCTCAAGCCCTTCACCACCCATGGCCCTCCTTGGACATTCTCTAAGAGCCAATGTCTTTCTTACATGGGTTCGCAGCAGCTTAGGGCAAGGCTGCCCCAGAGCAGAGCAGAGCAGAGCAGGACAATCCCCTCCCTTGCCCAGCTGGTGATGCTGGGCCTGATGTCCCTCAGGACAGGGATGTCCCTCCTGGCTGCCAGGGCGCTGCTGACCCACACTCAACTCCCACTGACCAGGACTCCCAGGCCCCTTTCTGCAGCACTGCCTTCCAGTACCTCATTCCCCACTCTACCATACATCCAGGGGTGCCACATAACAGGTGCAAGCCACATTAAAAAAAATAACCACCTTTACCCAAAGCCTTGAAAGAATGTTTTAACACAGGGTCGAGATGGAGACAGAACCCTGTTAAGTGACAAACTCATTCCTCCACTGCTAATCAAGCAATGTACGAGGCTATGGAGACTGAGTCAAATGAACCCCACTGACACTTGCTTTTGATACCAACTAAGAAATTTCCTATCTGACATGTTTTTCCCATCTCCTTATGTCACCCTGATCCACCACTAACTCGTAAGTGAAAGCCAGGTTTTGCTCCACCTGACTCCTTGGATTTTCAGTAGCCCCAGAAAAAGACAAGCACAGATTTTTTGACTCCATATGGTCCCCATTCAGAGGGCACCACCCAGTGCAAGCAGCATTCCAAGACAGCCCCTGATGCCCACAGAGGACACCAGGCACAGCACTGTCCTCCAGGAAGGGCCTCTGCTTCCAGGCTCAGCTCCAGTGCAGCTGCACACCTGAACCTCACCACAGCTGCAATCTCATGCCTACACAGCAGAATAGGTTCATTTTGTTTGGGGGAGAAATCAAGCACCTTTTCAAAAGTCAGGGGAAAAAAATCAGATGTGGGTTCCTGGGTAAGTGGTGGTAAGAAGGAAATAGGTACACAATTCTCTGTTACATGATAACATGTCACAGGAAACACAAAGGATGGCATCTTAGCATGCAATGATAAAGGAACAAACAAAATTTTCTAATACAGTTGACTTCTAGAACGGTCTTCATTTGAGTTTCTCAAAGTGTCCTCTTCAAAAGTAACTGAAATACCTCAATACATACTGCCCTTTCCCCTGAATTAGCTACTTATAATACAGAGTGTCAGAAAAAAGCAAATGCGAGGTGCCAGATAACAGAGGCAGACCTCAAAACACATTTTATTATTCCTGAGCATTACCCAAGTCCTATCCAGCAGGACAGACCTACTTTTCCTCTAACTAAAGTATTCTGGTTATACACAAGCGAGGACATATGTCACAAAATCTACTTTGCCATGTGGTAACAATGAGTGCCAGAGTAAGAGTCTGCTTAACATGGAGCAACAGAGCTTTCCAACAACCATAGGGCACTTTATTTACAGAATGATGTTCCCATGAAACAGGAGCTCACAGATGTGCTTCGTTGCAAGTGCTCTACTGCAAAAAGGCTTAACAGCAGCAGTACAAATTTGGGGTTGAAAGGTATCACTGATTTGTTTCATCCAGGATTCTAGGAACTGAGTTCTTAAAACCTTAATAAGTACTGACTCATCACAAGGATTATGATGTGATTCTAGTTTAAAAATTCTAGACTTCCACCCTATTCCTTTATTTCGACCAGAACAACTTCTCAACTAGAAACACCTCCCCCAAATCTGTAACACTGACCTAATTCAGGAGTCACAATATACACACACCCCCACACATTTTCCATTTTCTTTCCTCCCTTTGACTTGTATCTTTCAGGAAGGAGGAAATTATTTACATAATCAGAATAGAGAATGGGAGGTCGCAGCATTTCGCTCATTTACACTGACATGCACTGAAAGGGAAATGCATTCAATGATTAATGCCAAACCTGTCATTAAGCTACTATTCAGTAGAGAAAGAAGTATCTAACTTTCCACATTTAAAAAATACCTGATAAGCAGCAATGAGAAAATGTTATCTCACATAGCACATTACCAAAATGAAATAAATACCTGTTAATGCAATAAATACAAATAAATACCATTAAATTCCTTCTCCTCCTAAAGAAGTGAGTGTATATAAGACTTAGTCAACTGCATCAGGTTCCAACATTAGTTCAAAGCAATAAATCTTAATGGTACTGAACAAGACAGAACCTGAATAACTGTAATGGTTACAAACTAAAACTATTCTAATTGAAAAATAAGTTACTTCAAGTAACCTTTTTTGGTGATTGCTCCTCATCATACACCTGAACTCAAGCCAATTGGCAGCATAAGTTTCTGGAACACTGAGAACATCCATGTAAACATACAAGTCTCTTTACCCTCAAATTCACGTAACAAAATAAAGGAGATTTGTCCTGAAACGTACTTCAGTTTTTTCAGGAGTCCTTTTTAAAATCAAAACTTGGTGTTGGGACTAAGCTCAGCCAAGATACATCTACTTAACAGTATCCAACTTCAGTAAGAGCATATAGAAAGGGAACTTCTGAACTTGGAGCCCAAGAAATTCTAATCAAAACAAACTGTATTCAAGCCAAGGCTGACAACAGGATTTGGCTCTGCACACCAAGGCAACAAAGCTGACACACTCGAAACATTAACTTGTTTCATAGCAGCACAGAATGGTTTGGGTTAGAAGGGACTGCAGTGATCACCCAGTTCCAACCCCCTGCCATGGACAGGACACCTTCCACTGGACCAGGCTGCTCCTTTCATCCAACCTGGCCTTGAACACCTCCAGGCATGGGACGTCCACAGCTTCTCTGGACAAACTGCCAGTGCTTCACTACAGGAAATAATTTCTTCCTAGCACCTACTCTTCGTTTAAAGCCATCCTCCCTGTCCTATCACTACATGCCTTTGCCATAAGCCCCCTCCCAATACAGGAGGGGTTCTGTGGTCTCCCCACAGCCTTCTCCAGGCTGAACAGCCCCGAGCCTGCCAGTGTGTCTTCAGAGAAGTGCTTCCACAAGGAGTAACTTCCCAAAAGACTTAAATAAAAAAGGAAACCCTTTACATCAAAGGACTGCCTTGCTTCAAAGCAGTAATTGCTGAAGGCCAGGCCCTGAAAGGGAACTGAGAACAGCAGCATCTTTCTCCAAAAGACACTCACCTGCCAGTAATTCTGGGGACATGTAACAGACAGTGCACCCCTGGTTACTAACAGCACATGATGCTTTTTAACAAATAATGGAAAGGACAGGCCTGCAGATCACACACTTCATTCTGGCTACCAAGTTTCAGCTGCTGTTCAGAAGAGATGCTTTGCTCCTGTGACAGTAAACAGAGATGAATCCAAACATACAGCACCCAGTCAATGCCTTACACAAAACCCCACCAAATGTTAAGGCAATTAACTGAGTTTCCCTCAGGGAGCTGTGGCCCTGCTGTCATGCTTTTCCACAGGTGCACATTTCAGGCTGCTACCAAAGAGAAAGTGCTGAGCAAGACTGGGCCTCTCACCCTGCACAACCATTCCTCCACGCAGGAGTTTTCACTGGGAGTTACACTGGTTCAACTGTGAGCAAAATACATCCTCAAAGATATTCAGTGTACCTCAGGGACAGAATGAAGAGGGACATAAATGTACAGCCTCTAAAATTCTATTATTTAAATTACTGGTCTAAACACTCCACAGCAATGAAGAAACTACTTTCAAGGCACTGGTAAGTAGCTAAATATTATGAGGTTTTATGGTGGGAGATGAAAATTTTAGATGAAAAACACAAGAGTTTTCAAGAACAGAATCCAGTAAATATAAAAACCTCTGGTAAATGCACACACTGGAACTTAAGAAAAGCAAACTTACTAAGTGCCTTCTATCTCGTAAATATAAAAATCTATTTTAAAATCCTTAGGTGTTTCGAACCATGACTTTCACTTACTATAAACCCTTTTCTTGAATTCCCAATGAACATGCAAAGAAGTGGGAAAGATTTCCTTTTACCTTGTATTAACAGAACAAGCTACAGCAGGAAGCACCTTTAAAACTATAACAAAAAATACCAAGGAACTTCAGCATATAATTTGTTTCAGTCAGACCCAATTCACACTGTTACATTTTTTCCCAATTAGGCTATAGTTTATTTATGCACAAAGCTGTCCTACAACCCCAAAAAAACATGTTCTTGGCAATAGAGCCAGTTAGGATTGAGTTGATACTTCAGGTCCAACTGCAAACCCAGTCTTTTTCAGGAAAGGACAAGGAATACATTTGCAGTTGGTAATCTATCATCTATGGAGTTAATTGTTATTGCATCATTATATCTATCACTACTTCATGAAAATAGTATGTCTAAAGTTTGCACTGAACACAGATTAAATGCTCTTGGTCGCTTACTTCTGATTATTAAATCCATAGTTTGGTGCTGGATTCACCCAATTCAAAAATGGATGTGACAGCTACACCTCTGCAAGCTGTGGAGCAAAGTTCACCATCCAATACACTTGAGCACAAAACAGTCCCAGGGTTCTGGGAATGCATTTGGCATCCTCCCTTTTCTCTTGGTACAAAGAACACTTTTACTGAGTATGTTACTCTTTATCATTTGTGCTTTAGGAGTTCTGTTTAAAGATGGTTTCTCTGTATGTACATTACTTTTAATTGAAAGTGTATCTATATATAGGTGGTACTAGTATCAGTGGCTTTTCTTAGCTCAGTGTGCTAATTCAAGCAGTCAAACATTTTCTTGCATCACAAGCTAAAATACCTGCAAAAAACACATTTTAGATGTATTGGTTCTGTTCTTGAAGGCCACAGCTTAAAAGCTCCTAGCTTGAATAATGCCTTCCTGTCTTTATAACTTGAGCTTCAGAGCCAAGGAGGAGCTACCATGTCATGTGTATGAAATGCTGTACATCCTCTCAAAAACTGGAGGAAAAGGTAGGTTCTCCTGCTCTTCCTGATTTTGTTTGTGTGCCTGATTGGCAGTTCTGATTTTTTTGAAAGGAAAGTGCCAGTAAAAAGTACAGTTTGTGTAGCTCTTGTTTGCCAATTTCTCAGTTCTTTTTCTTCTTTGATAAGCCCGAAAGTCAAAGAATAGAAGCAGCAATCTTAAAAGGATATCTTTATTCCCTAACTGCAAGGGAGTAGATAAATAGTTGCAAACTCCAGAACAGCCAGGATGCCTTGGCAATGGATGGTCTCTCTCATTCTCTAATGGGCTCAGATATTTGATTCATCCCACTGCACTCTCATCTCACTGGAGCAGCAAATTGGTGTGGAAGGAGAACTTTTTGGCTATTTACTTTTTTCTATATGTAAAAGGCTGTAATTCACAAGTTTCTTATCACTTCTGTGACCAAAATTATATGTTTATATTAAAGACAGTGCTAAGATTTATTCTTTCTACAAGCATACAGTTGTGGTGTTCACAGGCAGCTGCTTTGGTAAAATACCTGTGCTTTTTGCCATGTTCCCCAAATATACAGAGTTTTCTGTATGTGCTTTTTTCTTGGTAAATGACCTGACACTTGGCTGTGTTAGTGCACATTTTATTGTGCCAAGCTTACCAGATAACTCACATTACTCTGTGATGTGCCATGTGCAAGATTTATTAGCAATTTTATAGTTTTATCTTTGTAATTGGTAATATATTAACAGCATGAAATTGTGAATTGCTAGGTGAAGGGTTTGGCTAGGAAATGTGCTCCTGTATGTTAAAATCATGTTAATAACTCTGGTTTCACTCAGTAAAGGTTCTTTTTCTTAAACTCTGGGTTTTTTCCTGTAAATTTAATCAGACAAGCATGCTACAATGCAGTACAGAAATTCAGGTAGTCTCCAACATCTTTTGATTCTCCTCCTCCACTCTGCTCTGCTGAGACCCCACTTGAGAGTGCCACATACAGTTCTGGTGTCCCCAATATAAGGACATGGAACTGTTGGAGCAGGTCCAGAGGAGGCCACAAGAAGTTGGTAAGAGCAGTGGAACATCTCCCTAACAAAGGCTGAGAGAGTTGGGGCTGGTCAGCCTGGAGAAGAGAAGGTTGAGTGGAGACCTCACAGCAAATTTCCAGTATCTGAAGGGGGTCTGCAGGGAAACTGGAGAACAACTCTTCATCAGGAATGGTAGTGACAGGAAAAGGACTAATGGGCATGAACTGAAAGAGGGGAAATTTAGGTTAAATATTAGGAAGATTTTTTTTAGTTTGAGGATGGTGAGACAGTGGAACACGCTGCCCAGGGAGGCTGTGGTTGCCCAACTCTGGCTGTGTTCAAGGCTCCTTTCTTCTTTCATCATCAAATGCTTGGACCTTGAACTTGGTAAAAAATCAAATATTGTGAGGGCAGTGAAGCCACTGATTGTACACATCCCAAACTTCAGCTCTGCAATTTATGCAGGAAGGTTTTATTATTACTTTAGGTTGCATTAGATTATATAATGTCTCTCTAAGTCAGGTTCTACTGTTAACTAGAGAAGAACATGGGTATTGCAAATAAATTCCAGAAGACATCCACAGAATACTTCACTTCTTTTTATGAGAGGGGCTCAAACCCTTCATAATTGTTAAGAACTTTTGCACCCTAGCTCTAGCTGAGGATAAACAGAAGATAAATCTCAAACTTCCTTGGATGTTGTTTTCTTCTTTCGCTGCAGAGCTCACAGCAAAAGCTCAGATTTTTTTAAAACGTAATTTCAAAGGCAGGATTGATGAAGCTAAAATGATGAGATATCTACTTCCTCCTCCAGTTACAGGGATATTTAAGAACAGGATTATTTTGCTCATCTGCATGGGACCTCCAATGATCATCTAGTCCAACTGCCTCAGGGTTACAGATAATACTAACTGCAGACAAAAATCTAAAAAACTTAATTAGGAAAGTTTAAATCAAAGCACTCCCTTTGAAGTACTAGAGCCATTTAATACTGTTCACAACTCCAATTCTTCTTACAGAACAGAATAAAAAAAGGAAGTAACCCTTCAACATTCCATCCTTGGAAGCTTGTGCCAATCCATACAGAGGTCCAAATCTTCACTCATGTTCAGTGCCATCCCTGGCCTTGGTTTCTTCCTGAGACACAAACACATTGTGGATTCTGTAATTACTGATGAGATTCATGCATTTTACCAGGCCACTGGTAAGTGCTGAATGGCTTTTGCTACCTTCATTCTTTCTCAAGTATCTGAAGGGAAGGATAATGGCATCTTGTAGATTTGTCCCACTTGCAGCTTTAAAACATGGCCTTATTTATAGTGTGTATACTGCACTTAGGGCTTTGCAAAACTCAGGACTATAAATATTTGAAATGTTGGCTAAAGTCATTCAGCCAGTGAATTAGGGACATTACTACAATGTTAGTTTTACATGTTACTTGTGCACTATTTCTTAAACCCTGCTTATGCACACCCCCTGCTGTGTCACCGTGGTGTGCAGCACTGATGCCGATACTGCAACTGGACTGTAAAGATTCTGGTAGAAAAGTGGACTTTAAAACTGACCTGCAAAAATGGGGCTTAGCCTCTCTGGCTCCATTCATGTTCCCTACAGAAAACTTAATGGCTTCTCTAAACTATGTCAAACATTGTACTAAAGAAAATTAATTAATCAGTAGTAGTTTTTATGTCTAATATTCTGTGACATTATCAACACATTATGGAAATTTTCACACAAAGTATAAAATCAACACAACTTACTGCTTGGTTAACAGTAAATAATTAAAGCATGCTACAGCACCCACCACAGGTATTAAGCTGGAAGTAGATTACATTCTTGAATCATGACAAAAATAACTTTGCTAAATAACCTATTTTTAAATGCTTTAAATTCAAATATCTAAGCATTCCTGTAACTGTACTAGCTTTAACTTCACTTTTTTTAAACTCTGCTTTTCATGTAATGTTTAATCAGCACAAACTAAGCACAAGAATCCAAACTCTACCATCATCATTGTCAAGTGTAATTCAAATATCTCTAATACAGAAAAAAGTGACACCAGCATTAAGATTTGTCTTTCAATAAGCTTCTTCACAACTGTTTAACAAACTCAGCCAAACTTCCAACTAGTTCCAACATCCCAACTGCCTACTCTGCCTGGTGATTTCTGTACTCTTCCATGCCAGATAAGTGCAAGTAAACATTTTGACATTTTCTGCTGCCTTACAACCATTTCAGTCAGAAGATACTTTGCCTGAAAAAATCAAGCTTGCACAAGCTCCCTAGAGGTGTTACAAGATGATAGCTCATGTCTTTTAAAATTGTCTGCCTTAAACGTGCTCCATTCCAACCAAACTATACAAGCCCATCTTCCCAGGCAGACTGAATGCTCCAGAAACCCCTGAGTACTGTGTACCTGCTCCAGAGAATTTGTGTAACAACTCCCCTTAAGACTCTTGGCCTCTCTATAGGGAAGTAAGAAGAGGCAACAGAAGAGCAGTTTCATCTTCTGTCCTCACCTTCTGCTCCTTCTGCCAACACAACAAAGGCTGTAGTTTGATAAATGCAGACGAGGTAGGAAAGGAACAAGAAGCCCCTAGAAAGTACACTAGGGACAAAGCAGGGTGGAAATAGCAGAATTATTTCCACTCCCCCCCACAGAACCAAGGAGTGACACCACTGTCCCAGAAACACAATATTCCTGTATCCATAAAGCCTAGTAAAAAGCATGTCACAACCTTCCTTACTGAGAAATGCAGGAGAAAAGAATCAACTATTATCACATCCTAAGGACTGAGGATGGGGTTAAGAATTCTGTTGCAGTTATCTGAAAACCGGAAAGTCATTCAAAAAAACCACAACCCACCACACACAAAATAAAAAATCTGCACCACGCACTGCTGCTGTTTTCCCTGCCCTGAAATAATCCCATAAAGAGCCAATCCCATAAACCCCCTGCTAAAGAGCCCTCCTTTCAGTCACAAAACAGCCTACAAAGATGCCACTTCTGAGCTGAGCCTATCAATAGGAGAGACAAGGAGGAACATTGGACCTGTTCTTCTCAGGCACAGTGCTTAAACCAACACCACATGAGTGACAGAACTCTAAGAAGGTGGATTTGCAACCACAGTGTGTGCACGGATCTATTCTGCTTCTTCTGTTGGAAACTCAGTGTGAAACAGCAATCTCATCCCCCCATACCAGTATTATATCCTGATACATTCTAGAAAATAGGTCTCATTGTATTTCTGCATGTGGACAAGCCCTAGCTCAGAGTAAAGCCTCTCAGTCTGTCTGAAATCAGGGAAGTCTCCACTGTGAAAAGAAGGGAAGGAGGGCGATCCTGCTGGCTTCCATCCTAACCACTTTTTCACCACTGAGGAATTAGCCCTTGCATCACCACATCACCAGCCAGATCAAGAAGCCAATCCAGCTGAAAGGTAACTGGAGGATAGGAATAAAATCATTTTAGTTTTCAGCTCTATCATATGCCATATGAACACTAACAATGGCAGGAGAAAGAGGAAGAACACGTAACCCTGAACAGAACCAACTCCTTCAGCATCACTGCAAATCTCTCATAAAATTGCACCCTAGAAGAGGGAAAGCGAAGGAAACCAAATACAGATCATTACAATTAGCACATATTTAACTAACATATAACCAAGGTACATTATAGCAGAAATGAGTCTTTACAACACAGAAAAGTCATAAAGGCCAAAACTCTTTCCAAGCATAATGGGTATCACAGGAAAATGCACACAGAGAAAGCTGTTTAACAGATGACAAATGGTAGTCCACCAACGGCCCAAGTTCAGTCATGAAAGAATATCAAGCAGCCACAGCAAATGATGCCAAGTGCAAGAAGTCTGAAAAGGTGAAGGCAACAAACTGTCCTGAAAATTATTACAAAGCCAGTGGAATAGTCAGCAGATCACAATGAGTCAGGAAAATTAGTTGGCAGTAATACTTTGAATCATCTCATTACAAGCAGACAATGATGAAGCTACAGCAAGTAACACAGAAGTTGTAAGACGCAAAAGGTGGCAAAAAATTTACTTCTGATGACAAAAAAAAAAAAAAGCCAGAGTTATGAAACTAAGCAAAACTCTACAATTCAAACATTACCTGGAAACTCAGGTAAAAAAAAAATTGCAACTAGAGATGACAGAGCATGAGTAGCTGAGTACAACAGCTACATCCACTGTGACAGTCAACATCTTATACCTTTTCACAAGTTTTCATTTAACAAAACTTAGTGTCTGCATGGGAGACAGACACAACATGCTCTCTGTATTTGTCAAAGGCTCAATTTGTCATTTTGCTCCTGCCTAATTGGAATTTTCAGAGTAATCTGGTTTCCACTGTAATTTCATTTCCATCAAACTAAGTCCCCTGGGTAAACAGTAATCAACTGAGGCACCAGGAAGAAAAATTGTCCGTACCTTCTTTGTCACAGAAGTTTAATGATGTTTAATAAGGAAAGAAACAGAACTTCAGAAATCAAAAGGAAATCTCTGGCTTATAAGGCAGCTACATGGAACTCCCCAAAGTTAATTCTGTGTCTTATTCAAAAACATTATGTTGCTGGAGAACACACTGGCCTTTTTCAGATTAACCTTTCTGTTCCCCTGTCATTCTTCTGGGCATTGAGAGAGAGAAAATCGAGAAAGATTGAGGAGGTACAACAGCAACTTAAGCCAACTGTGTAACACCTGCATATCTAACAGAAACCCACTGAAGAGCTATGACAGGAGGCAGGTTTGAGGTTTACATCCTCTGTGTCTCTGCCCATCAATAACACAAAGACAACACAAGCTTTTTGATTAATGTTTGAGTAATGAACAGGAAGAGAATGGAAAGAACCTTAAGAACCTATCAAGCTTATTAACAAGAGAAATAATACTACTCAGTATCTAGGCTGATGTCACACATGCATTTAAAGAAAGAATTCCACAGATAAAATACTGAATGACAATCCAATTCCATCTGACTGAATGAGCCAAGGATGCAATGGGAGGAAGAGCCCCAAACTAAGGGGAGTGGAGGTGGGGAAAACACCAGTTTAATGACAAGCTTCATTCTCCTATTTCCCCATTTTCCATGTTTATGTAAACACAGAGGAACCTGATGTTCAAGACCGAGTGCAAGGTGCTACATAAGGGCCAGGGCAATCCCAAACACAAGCACAGGCCAGGTGAAGGATGGAACAAGAGCAGCTTTGAGGAGAAGAACTTGGGGGTGTTGGGGCACAAAAAGCACACACAGCACGACCCAGCAATGAGCCCTCACAGCCCAGAAAGCCAAACGTGTCCTGGGCTTCATTCAAAGCTGTGTGGACAGCAGGTGAAGGAGGAGATTCTGTTCCCCTGCTCTGCTGTGGTGACAGCCCACCCACAGTGCTGTGTCCAGCCTTAGGGTCCCCAGCACAAGAAAGACACGGAGCTGCTGGATCCAGAGGAGATCAGGAAAAGGACCAGAGGCCAGAGCAGCTCTGCCACAAAGACAGGCTGAGAGAGCTGGGGCTGCTCAGCCCAGAGAAGAGAAGGCTATGGGGAGACCTTACAGCACTTTGCAGTTCATAAAAGGGACTTAGCAAAAAGCTGGAGAGGGACTTCTGGCAAGGGCATGTAGAGACAGGCCAAGGGGAAGGGCTTTAAGCTGGAAGAGGGCAGCTTTGGACGAGGGGCCACGAGGAAGATCTTTACTCAAAATGGTGAAGCACTCAAACAGGTTGGCCAGAGTTGTGGATGTCACATTGCTGGAAGTGCTCAAGGCCAGGTTGGATCACAGGATGCACGACCATCCCCCTAAATGGTTCTTAAATGCTTATAAAAATGCTTATACAGACCATGATTCATAATTTTTTCCCAAGGCTCTTTGCATCATTTGTTTTTCACCACACACAATTTTAAAGTTACTTCACTGAGACATCTGACAATTTGACTAAAAAATGAATGGACGCATTTAAAAAAATAACCTTTTAGTTCTGTTGAGAAATTCACTCTGAAATACAAACCCCATGTCCTGATGAAATAATATGAAGAAAACAAACTTTTCACTCCCATTTATCAAGAACCTGTGCAAGAACAAGCCACCTCAAATATCAACCTCATATTTACAAATGCAGTAAGGCAAAGAAAAAATTCAACTGATTATATGCACCCTGTGACAAGCTGTTGTCTGTAATGCAGACACTTTCTTATTCACAGCTAGGAAGTGTCTCCAAAGCACTCACCAAGCATCAGCAATTGTGGGGAAACAGAACATTAGCTATTCAGTAGAGACAAGAGAACTCGCCTTGAAAGCAGATCACTAACACCGACCAAACAGGCAAGGAGGAGCAAACTACAAAGATTGAAACAGAATTTTCTTATTAAGAAAAAAATCATCATACAAATCATGGAAGTATCTTAAGAGAAAACAAACACTTCAGCAGCCTATGTATAAAGCAAAGTTTTTTACACCTACAGAAACATAGCCCCAAAGTAACTTCTTCACAATTCCTATCGAAAGAAAAATCATTGCAACCAAACTGTTTAAATGTCAACATGGTTGTACAGGCTTCTCCCCCTCCCCTCCATTTCTGGAATGAAGTTCTAAAACAAGAACTGAAATTGATGAAACACACTAGAGAAACTGATTATGTCAAATATATGGAATAAGCAATTCTAGTGGACAACTGCAATGTAGAACTTAAGTGACATACAATGATAAATTCACATTTAAAGCAAATTTTGTTGTTAGACTAAGTGAAAGTACAGCTAAAGGGTTAGTCTTCATTTTAAACATCAACTACCACCTATATATTGTATTTTCACACCCACAAAGAACTGCAGTGACTCATCAGCACGGCCAAACCCTCAGACTGCATTTCAGGTGTAGCACAGTGTAAGCACACACTTGAAAGCACGAAGCAGGAGAGATTTTGATCCTCTGCTCCCAACTGCTGGCCTGCACAATGTCCATAACCTGCACAACTCCTCAACTTTGGGCTGATCCTGGTACCTGGGTTAACGTGACACAAACTGAGTATCAGTGCAATGTTTACTTCAGAAAAAGATGATCTTCTGAAGTGCCATGGAAGGATCAACCAACACAGTGCAGTGGAACCCCCAAATTAAACTCTGATGTTGGCTCTTACCTGCCAACAATGAAACTAAACTAAGCACCATCCTCCTCCAGCTGCCTCCAGGCAACATATCACAAGTTCTACTTGTCCTAAATATTCATACCATTATCAGGAAAGTTACAGAAAATAAAAGGAACATTCATGACAGGAGGAATTACCAAACCCTCCTTCATCTAGTCAAAAATCTCAGAATGGTGCAGATAAGTGGAAAATTTCAGTCACACACCTGCTAAGCAGAGGCTGGGACTGATTGGGGTTTTTTCATTACACATTAGCTTACAGCAAGGTTTCACTACCACTGAACTCACTGATCATCTCACTGAACACCACTCAGCTGATGGTTGTTGCATCCATTCAAAAAACCAACCTCATTCTTCCCATTTTATAAATGGAAGGAAAGGGAAAAAAGGGCTTCCCAAACTGTCAACCACAGCAACCTGGCTGAATTTCTGTAAGAAAACAAACTGAAAGAAGTTTCAGGTTGTGTTCCTTCTTAATTAAGAAAACTATCACAAAGACATTCTGACACAGTAAAGCACTTCAGAAATCTGACACTACCACCTCACCTAAGGAAAAAAGTCAGTACATCATCCTAGAGAAAGTCCCACTGCATGAGTGTGTGCACACGTGTCTATATAACACCACTATAAGCATTTAAGGAAAAGCACCTGGGATTTTAAGGTCCCACTGTGGTTAATAAAACACTGTCTGAAAGACAGGTTAGGACATATGGAGAGCTGTGCAAAACTGGAACCTGAAATTGTAGAACCAGCCACTTGAGTTATATCTTCAAGCTCCAGAGGATTTATGTCACAATTTAAGATTTAAAAAAAAGGGAAATCCTCACAGCTAAAGGATTCAGGAAAACACACTAAAAGAAAACATCAGAAATTGCCAAACAATTAACATTCTATTTCTAAATCAGAAATCTACAAAGTCCAAAATAAAGTTTAAAATATAGTTTAAGGTTTTAGTTTATCAAAATTTTAGTATTTCATCAACCTATTCACCTATAAAAATTAAGTTAAACAGTTACATCTTTCTCATTTAACTTTCAAATTCATGGACTTGTCCAGTTGAAATTTACTAAAAAACACACTGAAGTACTCTATTGCTAAAACAACATAAAAACAAACCATAAACAACTCAAGGCTCATTTACCATGATACCAGTGTTTTGACAACAATGTTCATTCCTATCTTACATTTAAAAAGAGACTTTTCTTCTCCTCACTGTCAAACTTATTTGTGGACAAGAAAACTCAAGTTCCACCCACAGGCCCATCCCCACTATGCCACAGCACAAGTGTCAGCGAGGACGCTCTCCTCCAACCAAAACAGCCTCTCTGGTAACAGATCATAACTGACATCACTACTGATTTTTCTTACTGAACACATTTCTAAACAATCTTTATTCCTTCTTTCATCATTTCCTGTTGTTACAGCTAAGACCACCCTAACACAAACCCAAACCTTTTCCTCTCACCCTAACACAAGACCAAAGCTTTTCCTCTTCCCCACCTAGACCTGCTGAAGCTTGAGAAAAGGTTAAGCAGCAATTAAATGATTTAAGGACTGAACCCTATGGAATTTGGAAGGTGCATTTTTCTGTTGCCATTCAACTGCTACAAAGAAGCTCTACTTGTCTTAAAGGCTCTTCCAGGGACAATTTTCTATTACTTCAGTTTGGGTTTTTTTACTTGAAAGCTCAATGAAAAGACAGCCCTGAAATTCTCTCTGCATACTTTTCATTACTTGGAAGCAGTCATTTGAACACTTCTGTTAAAAAAAGTCAGTCTTTTGCAATTTGTAACAGAGAGGATATGAGGAAACTCATGCAACAAGGATGTCTTGCCTTCAACACAGTCTTGAATCCCAGCTTAAAAAACAGAATTTGGAAAAAAAGCACATCTCTAAGGAATGATGCAATGTGGAATTCCCCTCTTCTGAGTAAATCGACAGCTAAATGCTAACTACCAAACAGCAGGCTTTGCTGAAACATCCACACACAGATCTAAATGCAAGAAAATTGTATTTTTCTGTTGGCAGTTAGCTGTGTAAGGAAAACTAAGTCACTAAGCAAGGTTACATAGTGGTTTTATAAGCAGATCAAGGATGTTACAAACAAAAGCTTCCCACAGTAACATTCCTGATAGTTACCCGTTACTTCCAAAGCACCTTCAATCTGACTTCATGAAAAAGATGATAATAGCAGCATTCAAAATACACCTAGATCTTAAATCTACATCCCATGGATCTCTTTCAGAGCTGCACTGACACAAAGTTAACCAAAAGCAAATAATTCTCATAGCTGACAGTAATTAATCCTTTCAGAAAATCATAAATCAAAAAAAGCAAGCTTGGGAACATACCTATATCCCAGTGGTTTTCCCTTCCTTTCCAGTGTTATATTTGAAAACACAACAACTCACAACCAAAAAGCCTTGATAATAAGCACTCAATTCAACTCAAAATAAAATGAGTAACTAATGGCTTCTTATAAAATATAGCAAGTATTAGAAAATTCACAACAGAAAATGCAGAAGAAACTCATTGTGCTGTTAAGTTCCCTCATGAAAAAAAAAAAAAAAAAAACCAAACAAAAAACCAAACCAGAAGCAAAAAGATTTAATATTAAGTCCCAACCAGCTACTTTAAGACCTTATTTAGTTTTTTCCTACCCTCTACAGTGAGGACAGTTATTAACAACTCTCCTGCAATGTTACCAACACACCATTTGAAATGACTTTACCAACCCAGATCTACAGAATGTGCTCAATGCACCCAGGGGCTCAGGTGGGCGCTGCAGCGTATCATCAGAAAGGCAGCAGTTGACATTTTGAGGGTGCAAGGTAATGACACAACAGCTTTCTGCCCTGTCTATCTACTGAAGACTCTAAACAAAAGACAGAAATCCCCAAGTGCAGAGGAAACTCTGTTAACCATATTCTCAAGTCATGTCCTAGCCTTAAGCACAAGAGAAGCAGCCCATACAACATAACTCCTCTAAAAAGGGAACTCATCATGAATTACGGTTTCATAATAAGAACATGAGAACTTTCAGATGTCCCTACATTAGTAAGGGAACAAGAAATTAGACTTAATACATGGAAAAAAGTCACTGTGGTTTTCTAACACAGAATCTAAAGTAGTTCAAACTTTCCAGATAGAAAAATTCAAGTCAATGCATGTGCTAATAGACCTCCCTTGCCTCCCTCACCTCTGCTATGGAATATCAGAACAACACTCAGTTATGTCAGAAAATAAAAGTAATGTTGTGTATTTACAGATCACAGACAGCATGTGTGACACGAGACACATCCACAGGAACAGCACACAATGCTGCCAGCTTTGCAAAGGACAAGGACTACAATGAACGCCACACACCACCAAGCTGTGTTCCCAAAACATGCCCTGAAGTACAGCTTGCAGCTTGGAATTCTGATTTGAAACAGGGTGATATGGATAATAAAACTGGGTGCAGCCACACAGAGCTGGAAGAGAAGACACATCCACACAAGAAAAACTTAGGATACCTGCAGGAGGGAAAGCACGACCACATGCTCAGGTTACTATTAACGCTCACAGCCAGCAGGCAACTGCCTACAACGCACAAAAGCCTTCACATTTACAACCATTCACATGAACACAAAAGCCAGCAGAGTTTCTTACATCCTCACACTGGTCTCTGCAAGTGCTGGATAAGCAAGGTTCTTGTGATTATAAGAGAAAGAATTAAAGTAAGTACTATAATTTCAAGGGTTTTGCAGGGTTTGGATTGCCTTTTAAAAAAAAAATAAAATCCTGTTTTAAGTTAAAACAGCAAAAGACACCTTTGATTCATTTACTTCACATATGAGGCTATCCTGATCTGGATATTTTCAAAATATACCTATTTTTGACCTCTTAGAATAGGAAAACAGTATTTCTTTTTTTAAAAATGAATAAATACATACACAGACACACCTACATCTACATCTTTATATACACATAAACAGACACATCTCTACACTCAGAGTACTTGCCTAAGACAAAAGTACTTTCCATTCAAATATCTGAAATAAGTTCAGAACTTGTCTAAACCAAAGCAGGAAGGGCAGAAATACTTTCCATAAAATTTAATATATTTTCAATACACACCTGACAGAAACAGAACTTCAAAGCCATTTTAAAAATAAATGGTTCAAACTAATAAATAAATTAATTCCTATCCATTCTTACCCAAGGCTGTATTCATACTGGAAGGTCCTAAACTAATTTTAATTTCAAATACAAGATGTCTTGGAACAAAGGCATAACAGGTACCTTTATTTTCTCAGAAGTCTATTTAATTTTGCAAAATAGACACTAATCGCTATTTTAGTTTATTTTGAATCTCTCATCTACGAATTTCAGCACATTAATAAAATGCATAAACCTAAAAGTATGCCTTTAGAACACAGAGTAGTTGCACTGGTTTGTTTCTGAGTACAAAGGCACCACAACGTGGGGAATAAAACGTTTATGTAAGGGTGACAGTGTTCCACAGAGACCGAAAGCAGTTTTGCTACCACTCTCTTTATTGATTACCACCTCCAGTCGCAGACTTCCTGTCAATTCCACGGGCAGAGAAATTGCCACAAAGGCAAATTCTGCAAAACACGAAGCAGCAGCCAGGCAAGATTAAGACAGAAGCTTCCCAAAAGAAACACCCTGAAGACAAACTACACAAAAGAAAAGTACAAGACCCACTGGAGAGGGAAAAGTTACTACGATACAATCTTACATTTATTTCTGGTTAATTCCTTCCCCATAAACATGCTGATAATTTGAGTTTCTTCCACTGCAGCTTTATGATTATGTTTTTGTGCTTTGCACACAGCTATCATTAAGCATCACTGTCGTCTGGGGTATTGCAACAGAATAATCAATCCATGCATTCCATATGCTTCCCTGAAATTCTTGGTATCAGCTACTGTAGTTTGTTGGTTCAAAAAATAAACATTACTTCAACTCCAAGAATCAAAAGCGCTATTTTAGAAAACAAAATGAAAAAGCCCAAGCAAACAAACAAACAAACTCCCTCACGTATGACTGGGGTTTTGCTGAAATAAATATGCAACTTGATCAGCAACATTTTTGGTGAGGAGGCCAGACAATTTCTCAAATAAAATACAAAAAAATAAATAAATGCCCAAGTACAATACGAATAATAAAGTTTGCTGCCTACAGCTTTCAGTCACCTCTAAATCTTTCTTACTAGGGACACTGTTTCTAGTCCATAATCAATTAAGGTCAATCCCCCAAACACCAATCAATAGTCCCTTCCTAAAGGTAACAATTTTACCACCCGTTTGTCAGGCATCTGAGAAGCTGCCGAAAAGCACGGGTTAGTGGTCTGTCACAGCAAGTGTTGCCACAAGTATACTGAAGAATGCATAACAGTATCTCAATTCAACAACTTTTTATAAAAATACAGGCCCCGGTTCGGCAAGTAGGTCAGCAAGAGCAGGCCTCGCGCTGGCTCCGAGCCTGAGACTTCAGAGGGTCTTCGGGCTGATACAAACGTCCTGTGATATGAACACAACTGCAGAACTGCGAATATAAACCGCGTTGTACAGATAACATGAAAACAGCAGAGACAGACACAATATGTCTGCAGCGAGCCTGGGAGTCCTTTGAACATTTAATTAGAACAATTCTTTTCTGAAAGGTTCCTTTTTTCCTGTACAGTTGAGAGCTACTGCAAATCTTCAAAATACCTAGCTGGACTTCTGAAGGAGCAAGCTGAAAATTAAATACGGCATCTTAAAAACTACCCCAACATTTCTGGATGCCTCTACAAGAAAGAAATCACTCAAGAACAAAATAAATAATTTCCAAAAGCTATTCCCACTGTATACAAACAAAGCTGCACAAAGTGGGGCGGCACACGTTAACACAGTGGTAACCAACACACAAAAACCCCAAGAACGCATCCGACTGGTGAAATCCCGTTTTCTCGAGGATAATAACAGCGAGTATCCGCGGCCAAACTACAAACCCCTGCCTCACACGTCGGGCAAGGGAAGAGGGCTGTCCTGCCTAAAATAAATCGCTTCACACAAGCCCTAAGACACAACTCCGAGGAGAAGCGGCGCGGTGAACTGCAGGAATTAGATGAAAAAGCCACGAACGTTTTTCGTACATGGAAGCCGGGGTTGCTGGAAGCCGAGGCCAGAGGAGTGGCCTACGTGTTAACAGTGTTTACAGCGGGCGTGAACGAACTGGTGCTGGCGGATTTCATTGAGACCGTCGGGAAAGCGCCTCGGCAGGGCCTGAATTCCAGGCGTCGCCCGGGCCTACGCGGCCCCAATCACTCCACCTCAGTAATGGCGTTCGGGGCGAAGGGAAGCGAGAACCAGGGGAGGAGATGTCGGTGCAGCGCTTCAGGGACGCACGGGGCCCTCCTCACCGGGAGGGGCCGGCCAGAGGGCCCCCGGCGGGGCGGGCAGAGCCCCCCGAGGGCGCCGGGCGCTCCCCCCCGCCGGCAGCCGGGAATGAGGAGCCGTCAGCCATTTTCCCTCGCCCTCCAAAACACGGCGGTGCGGGGCCGACGCGCCGGGGCTCCGAGGGAGGCGCTGCCGCCGCCTCACGCCCCGCGGGTCCCGGGGAGCTCCGTCCTCCCCCCCCCAGCCGCGCCCCGGCCCGCGGAGCCCCATCCCCGGAGAGCACGAACAGCTGCCCGGCCCCGCCCGGGCACCGCTCCGCACTCACCCGCGCACCGCTTCCCCTCGTCCCGCGGCGGCTGCTGCGGCGGCCCGGAGCCCTCCTGGGCGCTGCCTCATGCCCGGCGGCCGGCGGGGCACGGTCTCATGCCAGGCCGCGGCTCTGAGGGGGCGGCTCCGCTTCCCCCGGTTCCCACTCGGTTGCGCTGCGGCGGGAAGCGGGAGGGCAAATCCGGCGCCGCTGCCCGCGCTCCGAGTGCCGGCCCTGAGCGCTTCTCTCTCTCTCTGGGGCGTTTTTCCTGCGTCACCAGCTGCTGCCCGGCGGCGGCGGCGGCGGCCCTGCCTGGGCTCGGGCTGGGGCTGGGCCGGGGCCTGCGCGCTCCGCTCCGCCCCGTCCCGGCACCGGGCGCACGCGGGG
>VZUI01020589.1:0-82478 GCA_013401135.1 Cettia cetti | reverse complement strand
AGGAACTGTCACCGCCGGTGGCTGGATCCTCCTGCCGAGGAACTGTCACCGCCGGTGGCTGGATCCTCCTGCCGAGGAACTGTCACCGCCGGTGGCTGGATCCTCCTGCCGAGGAACTGTCACCGCCGGTGGCTGGATCCTCCTGCCGAGGCGGTGTCCGCTCCGCGCTGCTGATGCTTTTACGAAGAGCCATTAGCATGCGCTCCGCTCCGTCCTGTGCGCTGTCAAAAACGAGGCGCTGAAAGCCGGGCCGTGGTGGGGATGGTGGCGTGCGTGCTAACGGCTCGGGAGTCGCCAAAAAGCTGTTTCTCAATGCAAACCAAATGCTTATTAGAAACAATTTCCTCTCCCCGCCTCAGGTGTCCCGTGGGGACTCCTGTAGGCTCCGAAGCGGGGTGCGCTCGCTGCCTCCCCCAGGGCGAGCGGAGAGGGGAACCTCTCCCGGTGGCTTGGACAGCGGAATTTTAAGGAAGTGAAATACCGGGGCAGTGTGAACACAGACAGCTTCATTTCCTTAGGAACGAACGAGAGGAATCTGGTTGGTTGCATTAGGGAGTTTTCTTGGCAAGAATCTCTGATTAACACACATTTAAATCCGACAAACTGTTCCCAATGTTCGGGAGGGGGATGCTGGGGCCCACAGTTTCCCAGTGATTTTCAGTGTTTCTGTCTGCACGCCATGCTTCCTGGGAGCTGGAAATCAGTGGATTGTTCCATGACTAGAGTGCCTGTCTCCCTCTGCAGGGTGCTGCTCCCGGAGCTAAGGCCACGCCAGACCCTAATGCACACCTCTGAGCACTGTTTGTGTCTAAAACATATTTTTTTTATTAGGACCTGCCAGGAAGCTAAAAAGTTAGGAGAGAGAAATAGCTGGGCCATCAGATAGGGCTCCAAAGTATCAAAATAAAGAAATAACAACACTAACATACATAAATAAATTGAGACTTTGTGGACCTGCTCCTGGAACTGGCTGAATTTCAGAGCTACTTTTTCACCTGCCAGCTGAACATACTGTATGCTGCTTTCATGAGCTGTAAAACAAGGAAATTTATCATTACATGGCTTTGTAAAACAGATATCCTTAGATGGTGGGGTTTGTATATCTGAGAAATACTATGTTTTGTAATCTGCAAGGTGTTAAGGGCATTGATATCCAACCTATTTTAACTGAGAATTCAAGCAACTTATCTGGAATTTTTATTCCAAGAATAAATTAATTCTTTTATTCAGAAGGGTTTCCAAATCTGTAAGGCTTAGGCCCACTATCAGGTATTAATGTCCATGCTGTAACAGAAATGAATGCAAAAATGCTTTTTCTCCACGTGGTGGTGCCGGCTGCACAGGGAAAGCATTTTCCAGTACTGGATCTGTGCAGCTCAAACTGTTCAGCAATTGTGCTTTTATGGACACAGAACAGGCCCAAAGCTGTAGCAATTTGAGATCAATTAAAATCTTTAGCTGCTTGCTGTATCCCAACGAGACAGTATTTTTCCAAGGTGATTTCCTGTGTACTTGGAAGAAAAGCACTTGACTAGGTTTATGCTCATGTAGTTCCTTTGAAGCTGATGCCTGTACAGTGTGGTTTTGCAAGGGAACTCAGGCTCCCGGGGGGTGGGGGGGGGGGGGGGGGGGGGGGGGGGGGGGGGGGTGGAGAATGGGACAGGCAGCCAGCTACCCGGGTGAAGTTTTGAATAAACACCCTCGAGGGAGACAGCTGCTAAACTTCTCAAAGAGCCTCAAATTTCTCAATCCTAACAATGCATATTGTCAGGGATCTGTGCCTGCCATTTCAAGATAAGAGAGGAAATCAGTCTGTGACTGCAGAGAATGATTTTGATTGATATCTGGCATTGCAATTCGACCTGATTTTTTTTTTTTAACGGTCTCTCAAAGTGCTAGGGATTGAATAGTAAAAATAGATAGGTGTTAGGAAGTTCAGGCAAAACAGCAGAGTAGTGAGCTCAGGCCCTACCTATCTAATGTTCTCAGATGTCTAGAAATGCCTCAGTCATGACATCCTTGTCCCACACTGCCTTGGCCTGGAATGACATCTAGGGTTTCTGTTTTACTTTCTCCTGACACTCCCATTCAGATGTTTCTGATTGGGATTTATTTCACATTAGGGTTTTGTGTGTGTCAGAATCTGAGCAAGGATATCAATATTTGTCCCTAAACCCTTTTACTTTCCCATGCATTGCATATTCCATAAATTGTTTCCCTTCTCCATACATTACTTGCTTTGGCATGAATCTTTACACTGGTTTGCAGGTGCTGTTAGCCTCTCGTGTGGCACAAAGACTCAAGACTTACCACTTCTCCAAGAGCTTGAGTCAGAATGGCTGGAAAAGGACCTGGAGGTGCTGGTTGAGTGTCAGCTAAAAATGAGCCAGCAGTGCCCAGGTGGCCAAGCAGGCCAATGGTATCCTGGCCTGTTTCAGCAATAGTGTGGCCAGCAGGGCCAGGGAAGTGATTGTTGCTCTGTACTGGGCACTGGTGAGGCTGCACCTTGAATTCTGTGTTCAGTTTTGGACCTCTCACTACAACAAAGACATTGAAGTGCTGGGGCAATGAGACTGGTAAAAAGTCTAGAAAACAGGTCTTATGAGGAGCAGCTGATGCAGCTGGGTTGTTTAGCCTGGAGAAAAGTAGGCTCAGGGGAGACCTTATTGCTCTCTACAACTGCCTTCCTTTCAAGGACATTGTGCCAAGGTGGGGCTGGGCTATTTCCCAAGTAACAAGTGATAGGACAAGATAAAATGGCCTCAGGTTGCACCAGAAGAGGTTTAGATTGGATATTAGGAAAAATTTCTTCACCAGAAGGGTTGAAGAGTAATGGAAGAGGCTGGCCACAGAAGTTGTTGAGTCACCGTCCCAAGGGGATATTTAAAAGATGTGCAGATGTGTCACTTACGGAAAAGATTTAGTGTTGGACTCGTCTGTGTTAGCTTTGTGGTTAGACCTGATGATCTTAAGAGCCTTTTCCAACCTAGAGGCTTCTATGATTCTAAGAACTGAAAGCATTGTAAAATCAGAGTAGATAAAGGAGTGTGAGTCCTCTCACCTATTTTAGCTATTGCAAATATCAAGTACTACAACTTTTGCTGATTTTTCTTCTGGCTGACATCAGATGTTGTCAGGTAAGAGGTGCATTAACTGGGAGATCCTGAACTGCAATGTAAGCACAGTGGCCTCCCTCAGTCATCTTCTCAGGGAAAAATGTGCAAGTCAGAAATGGATTTTGAGTCCTGAAGGATCACAAAGTCTCTGGAAAAAGGGAAATGCCTGGGTGTTTATGTAGTTTTTCTGCCATTGCAAATTCCTACTTCTGGAGTGTGAACTTACATTCACATTTTAAAGGACCCTATGGATCACTAGCATTTTTGCACAAAGACCGTGGAGACTGAAAACATTCAGAGTGCTCTTATATGACAGCATCTTTCCACTTTGAGTCAGTTTTTGAGATAGTTGCTTTGTGGAGACTAAGCATAGGTTTTCTTGGGCTTTCAGGAAAAAGACTCCACTGGCCACTGTTTGTGGTCACTTGTGGCCCATACCTGGCATTACTCAATAAGTATTTAACTCAATACCTACCAGTTACTCAATAAGTATGTAACTAAGTTTACAACTAATATAGTTGATTTGTCCTGCCTGCCCAGGGCCTTCAAGACCCCAGATTACTAAAGAGGTAATATCCATGAAAATGAAATACTGGAATCAGATGCATGGGCATTTTGTGATCCCTGTTGTCATTCGCCCAAACTGGAGAAGGTTGGCTGGGGAAGTGAGACATTGGCCTTCAATGAAATAGCTTTGATGTGGAACACCAGTGTGACCAAGACTAGGTTCTCCTCTCAGGGAGTTAACAGTGAAGAAACCAGTTATGAAACTACAAAGAAGAAAGCTAAATGCACACTTTGTGTTAAAAAACAGTGCAGGTGCTCCTCAGAGACAGTCTGCATACTTATCTCAGAGCCCAGGAGTTTCACACAAGACGACCTTGTTTATATGAATTTTGTGGTTAAGCCTCATAAATTGCCAGGTGCCACCTGGATTTGAGAGTTCTTTGTTGTGTTTGGTTCAAATAAACTGTGGTTAGCACCAGTGCTGTACAGGGAACTCAGAGGGAGAGGGATAAGTGAGATAAACAGCACTGCAGTGTCTTTAAAAAGCAGAGGGAACAGAGAAGGAGTGAGAGCACATATGAGAGACAGCACACAAGCTTGACATTTGGAACAAACTGGGAAGACATAGCAGCAGCTCTACAAGCTGACAGCGAGCTGAAGGTAGGCTAGCAGTATTAATGACAGCATCCTGGGTGCTTGTAGGACATCCCAGTGTTGCTTCCTCGCCCTGGTTTAATGGGCAGGTCAATGATTTGATATGTGCTTCCTCACTTCAGAGCTTGTTCTGTTCATTTTGGTGAGTCTTTTTATAAAGCAAAGTCTTCCCTGATGTGAACAAAAGTATTGCAATCTTGCTTGTCTTCAGAAATGAATGAAATACTGTGATCTGGGGGAAAAAAGATATTTCTTTTCCCTTTTCAAGAGAAAAAGAGGCAATACTGAATACAGCTGTTTGAGTTGATTAAATAACCATGGCTGGTGATTCATGCCTGGGGTTCCCTCTGTAAGAATCTGAGCAGGGTAGGCAAGGTGAAAAAAAGATTTTTCAGCATGACCCCCAACTAGAATAACAGAACACAGGCACATTTTGCACAAGTAGCAGGAAATATTCCTAGCACTGGGAATATTTCTTGCTTTCCCAAGAGAGCTGCTGTAATCTCCACTGCCCAGGAGCTAGACAATTCAAAAGCATTTGATGAGTAGCCTGTTGGCAACAATTAACTACTGCAGAAGGTGAAGGTCTGATAACCTGAGAGGGCTTCTTTGTCATTCATTTCTTCCAGGACATGTTCCTCATGAAAGAGGAAAAGAAAAAAACTGGTTGAACTTTCCTTTAGCATGGGTAAACCCTGTCTGATTCATTTGAGCTGGTGATTAGTAGCAAGAGTCAGGTCATGGCTTTGGAGATGAGTATGGCACTGCAGTGGCTCTTACTCAAAGGGTCAGAAGAGCAGAGAAAGTATTAAGTATTTTGCATTAAATATACTCTGTGCTGGCTGTTTCATTACAATTACTTTGATATCGTCCTGAAGAGGCATTACACATGGTTTAAGAGATTCTGAAGGTGCTGCTGGTGGTGGTAAAATTACACAAAATTGCATAGGGTGTTATGTAGAAGAGAAGGATCTGCGGGCAGTATAGGGCAACTAGGGCAGTTCAATTACTCTGCAGACGGTAGGAACACAGAACTATTCAGGGGAAATGGGTTACTGCTCAGAGCATAAATTTCACCAAGTCTGTCACTAGATGCCAACAATAAAGTAGTAATGCTCTGAATTCATCTGTGCACAGCTGCACCTCACAGATCTGTGAACAGCAGAATACAAGCACGCTTGTTGCCAGGCTGGATCAGCAATGGACAGCAGGGGACTGCAGTGCAGACAGAGATATTTAGCAGTACAGGCAGCTGGATGGAGCAGTGTGGGCAGATGGGGACAGTGGTATGGGCAGCTTGTTCTCAGTGGGATGGAGTGAAGAGAAGCTGGGAAGAAAACAAACCTAAATTTTAGTTGCCAAGCCTAATGGATGATTTTTAAAGTAAAACTCAGCTCTTAAGGAAAGAGCTAATCAGACTGGTATGTCATTCTGGATGTGGAACTTAATTAATGCATGCAGTCCTTTCCCAACAGACTCTGAAGGGCTGTACTGAAATGATGCTTTATTGAAAGGTTATAGATGAAATAATCTCAGAAACCCTGGGCATCATCACTTTGGACCATGACTCGGATGTATTACCTAATGAAGGACACCTTCTGAAAAGACACTGAACTGAGATTTCTAGCAAGTTATGTGGATTACTAAGTGATGATAAAATCAGTAAAAGAAATCACAGCTATGTAATTTCTAGTTCTAGTGCATTGTCTTAAGGTATAGTCTTCTTCATTTTTATTACTCACACCAACCAGAGCAGTAAAACTGAAATAAGTCAGAAGACATAACTGAATTTTCTCTACTCTTTGTTTACCTTGTGCACTTCTCATAGCCAGGTAATGAAAAACAGGTTATTCACTCTTGTTGTTTCTATACAATTTTATTTTCTGGGTCTGATGCAGTAGCAAAAAGTTTTCGTGTTTGAGGTGAAAGTCTTGTATTTATTTTTATACACACCATATTTCCATGGAAACCACATTGATATTACTTTTGGCTGCACCTCTATGAAAGCTAAAATTGGGGTCAAATTTATACAGACATTTTCAGATTTCCAGTACCAGTAATCCTTACAGATCTCAGAAAGGTACTTAAATGAATGACTAATGTACAATGTATAAATATTCTCTCACTATGAAATCTGAAGCCAGTATGCATTGCTGTATTCCCTCTGGAGTTCGGGAACTGTAGTGCTTTGCATCAACAGAGGACACACTCCTCCTGTTTTAATGGAGCTACTCATACTCAATTAAGCACATGCTAAAGTACCTTACAAAACTGGGGCCTGAATAAAGTGGGATTGAGTGGGATGGGCTGCTCTGCCCATGTGGAATGCTGCCTATGAAACACTTCTGACCAGATTCAGAACTAAAAAGTAACATGAGAGCCGTGGGTTTGCTGATTTAGATAATCTAGCATGAACACAAAAAATTCTACCTTTCAGACACTAATTGGGTTCAGCTTCACATTAAAAAAATCACCGACTTTCAGAATGTAATGCTGTTGTCTATAATAGCTTTACTTATGGTAAGCTCCATCAAGCAAAAGAAGGAAGGGGCAGATTTGGATGTTTACTACAGGATGGCTTAATGTAAGATGCACAGGTGATCAAATAGATACGTGATGCCTCAGGATCAAAGTCAAAATAAATTTGGAAATTCATCTCATATCTTGAATGGATAGCTTTTTCTGGAGCTGTCAGTTCAGCAGATGTCTTCGATGAGTAATGACTTTCAAAGTATTTCTTAGTTAAAGTGATTAGGACTGTTCTATTAAAAAACATGGCATTATTATAAATTTTGGAAAATAAGCTAACTTACATCTTTCTATTTCTCAGGTGATCTGGTGTCTGTGAGATTGCAGATATCAGTAGCATCACTAATGGACCTACCTGAAGAACTTCAGCATACATATACAAAATTTTCTGAATGGAAATTCAAGCTCTTTAAACTGCCATCATTTGAAAAAACACCCTCTGATGACAGCCAGCACATAAGCAAAGATCAGGCAGAAGAGGCTGTTTCTTCAAACAAAGAATTCATCCTGCAAAAAGATGAAGCAGTGCCAAGAGGAGAAAGGATGGAGTTAACGGGCAATAGGCAGGGACTTGAGGAAGATGCCCATGCCATAAAAACACAAGACAACAGAGCTCATCAGAACAATCTGAAGCAACTCTGCCGCATCTGTGGAGTTTCATTTAAAACTGATTGTTACAAGAGAACGTACCCAGTGCATGGGCCAGTGGATGATGAAACTCTGTGGCTTCTGAGAAAGAAAGAAAAAACAGCAACCTCTTGGCCAGATCTTATTGCTAAGGTTTTCAAGATTGATGTGCGAGGGGATGTCGATACTATCCATCCCACTCGATTTTGTCACAACTGTTGGAGTATTATACACAGAAAATTCAGTAATACTCTATGTGAAGTATATTTTCCTCGGAACAGCACAATGGAGTGGCAACCCCATTCCCCAAACTGTGATGTGTGCCACACAAGAGGAGTCAAGAGAAAAAAACAGCCCCCAAGTGTACAACGTGGCAAACGTGTCAAAACCACTGGGGAACGTGCTTGGCTAAAAAGAAGTGTAAAGAACCAAGCACAGATAAACAACAAAAATTTAATGAAAGAGATTGTCAATTGCAAGGATATACATCTCAGCACCAACCTGCTTGCAATTGATTATCCAGTAGATTTCATTAAATCTATCTCTTGCCAGATTTGTGATCATATTTTGGCAGATCCAGTCGAAACAACATGCAGACACTTGTTTTGCAGAACTTGCATCCTTAAATGTATCAGGGTTATGGGCAGCTATTGCCCCTCCTGCTGGTATCCTTGCTTTCCTACTGATCTGGTTACCCCAGTGAAATCCTTCCAGAACATCCTTGATAACTTGAGTATAAGATGCCCTGTAAAGGAATGTGATGAAGAGATCTTGCATGGAAAATATGGCCAACACCTCTCTGGCCACAAGGAGATGAAAGATAGAGAGCTCTATAGCTACATAAATAAAGGTGGCCGACCAAGGCAGCACCTCCTGTCTTTGACGAGGAGAGCTCAGAAACATCGTCTGAGGGAACTGAAACGTCAAGTCAAGGCTTTTGCTGAGAAAGAAGAGGGTGGTGATATAAAGGCTGTATGCATGACTTTGTTCCTGCTAGCTTTGAGAGCAAAAAATGAACACAAACAGGCAGATGAACTGGAGGCTATAATGCAAGGGCGGGGATCTGGACTTCATCCTGCTGTCTGTCTGGCCATCAGAATCAACACATTTCTCAGCTGTAGTCAGTATCATAAAATGTACAGAACAGTAAAAGCTGTCAGTGGGCGGCAGATCTTCCAGCCTTTGCATGCTCTTCGCACTGCTGAGAAAGCCCTCCTACCAGGTTATCACCCATTTGAGTGGAAACCTCCCCTGAAAAATGTATCTACTAACACAGAAGTGGGAATTATAGATGGACTATCAGGACTGCCACTCTCAATTGATGATTACCCAGTAGACACAATTGCAAAGAGATTCCGATATGATGCAGCCTTGGTTTGTGCCTTAAAAGACATGGAGGAGGAGATCTTGGAAGGCATGAAAGCAGAACACCTGGATGACTATTTGAATGGCCCCTTCACTGTAGTAGTAAAAGAATCCTGTGACGGAATGGGAGATGTCAGTGAGAAGCATGGAAGTGGGCCTGCTGTCCCAGAGAAGGCTGTTCGCTTTTCCTTCACAGTCATGAACATTTCTATAGCACATGGGAATGAAAGCAAGAGGATCTTTGAGGAAGTAAAGCCAAACTCAGAGCTGTGCTGTAAGCCCTTATGCCTTATGCTGGCTGATGAATCAGATCATGAAACTCTGACAGCAATCCTGAGCCCCCTCATAGCAGAAAGAGAGGCTATGAAAAACAGTGAACTTCTGCTTGAAATGGGAGGCATCCTGAGAACATTTAGATTTGTCTTTAGGGGTACAGGATATGATGAGAAACTTGTGCGGGAAGTGGAAGGGCTGGAGGCCTCAGGTTCCACTTACATTTGTACCCTGTGTGATGCAACCCGCGTGGAGGCATCCCAGAATCTGGTCTTCCACTCCATAACCAGGAGTCATGCTGAAAATCTGGAGCGATATGAAATATGGAGGTCCAACCCATATCACGAGTCTGTTGATGAGCTCCGTGACAGAGTGAAGGGTGTGTCAGCCAAACCTTTTATTGAGACTGTTCCCTCCATAGACGCATTGCACTGCGACATTGGCAATGCAACGGAATTCTACAGGATTTTCCAGATGGAGATTGGTGAACTTTACAAGAATCCTGATGTGTCTAAAGAGGAGAGAAAGAGGTGGCAGTTGGCTCTTGACAAACACCTCAGGAAGAAGATGAACTTGAAGCCTATGTTGAAGATGAGTGGTAATTTTGCTAGAAAGCTCATGTCCAAAGAGACTGTAGAGGCAGTATGTGAATTAATAAAGTGTGAGGAAAGGCATGAAGCCCTGAAAGAACTAATGGACCTTTATCTGAAGATGAAGCCAGTGTGGCGATCCTCATGCCCTGCCAAGGAGTGCCCAGAACTGCTGTGCCAGTACAGCTACAATTCACAGCGCTTTGCAGAACTCTTATCTACAAAGTTCAAGTACAGATATGAGGGCAAGATTACAAATTATTTCCATAAAACACTTGCTCATGTTCCTGAAATCATCGAAAGAGATGGGTCCATTGGGGCCTGGGCAAGCGAAGGAAATGAGTCTGGAAACAAACTGTTTAGGAGGTTCCGAAAAATGAATGCCAGGCAGTCCAAAGTCTACGAGATGGAGGATGTCTTGAAGCACCACTGGTTATATACCTCCAAGTACCTCCAGAAGTTCATGAATGCTCATAAAACATTAAAAAGCCAGAGCTTCACCATTGATTCGGGGGGTAATTTAGGTGACTCCTTGCCACTGGAGGTCTTGGAAAACAATGATTCAGCAGGACTCTAAATTTGCAGCACCTTTGGTGTTGGGTTTGTGATGGAGTCTCCTTGCAAGGAATCAGATTCTTCTTCAAACCTGTAAGGTACAGAGGAGTCTGAAATTTACACTCCCTCTTGAGGTGCTGAGAGGAGTTCCTTTAACAAACACCATGTGTGTTGGGTGTTTCCAAGAGGCAGTGCACTGGTGCATTTACCAGTTCTTATATGAGATGGAAGCAGAAAAAATTGCTAAGAAGGGTCTTTGTTTTTTTCTGGTCGTATTGTTTCTAAGGGATAAAATCAAAGTAAACAAGGCTTTATAGCAAATTTTAGTTGAGAGGGAATATGATTGTGGAGAGTTGTGACAGTAGCTGCAAAGGAGTATTGCTGTTTGTTTTGTTTCCATTTTGTTGAATATTTTTCTATTTACTTTTTAAGAGGGCTTTATGTTTTTGATAGTTCTTTAGGTTTTATAAGTAAAGATTTGTCAGTGAGACAGTTGGATAATTGTTTTGGGATAAAGTTCAGTTATCTTTGTAGAAAATACTAAATATGCAAACTTTGATGTCACATACTCTAGAAATATTATTATTTAACATATATATTGTGGTACTGCTTAGGAGCAGATGATGGTATCATCATGCTAATTTACCATATGAAGATATAGGAAAGGAAGCTGAAGTCTTTAAAAGATATAAAAGATATTTTTATCATAGCTTGTTTACTCTGAAAGGCAAACTTGTACTTGTGCTCCTAAATTAGGATTTACAGTACCTTGTGGTTATCTCATTATATAAAGTACATTCAAGCTCTGCTGTGTAGCTTGTTGCCTCATGAGCATTTTAGACTTCTATGGTAACTTCAGTATATAGCACAATTTGCATTAGTACAGTTTTATTGAATGAATTCCTGGCCTCACTGAAGCCACCAGTAAATCCTCATTAATGCCAGTAGGTGCACAGTTTCACCAAGTGACTTTAGTCACAGCAGTGGCATTTCTCAAGAGATGGTTATTACCTTGATCAGATACAGCCAGCAGGATATTTCCCTGACTGCTGCTGCTGTACTCCGGCGGTATCTGGTACCGAACTTTTTCTCACCTGGCATATACCACATGCACAGCCTCATCTTCCAAATCTGTAAAAGAGGGATAATATTTATTGCCCTCAAAGATAGTTGCTTACATGATTAGTTAAAAAGCAATAAACACTCTTGAAATTTCTGCATGCCTTATTTTTCACTATTACAGCAGTGTTTAGTTGGTATTTGTCTTTCTGAAGTGATATTTAGTATATTCATAATTCATAAAATTATGGTTTTAGTTCACTGCCATATTCATGAAACATACTCAAGTACCTGAGATGCCTCCAAATCATCCAGCCTTTCAGATCTGCATCTGTGGCTAGGGTGTTACTGTGTTTGGAGTAATGTTTCTGAAACAAGATTAAATGTGGAAACAATCAAAGAACGGATCTAAAAGAATCCACTTTTTTTTTTCATTTTGATGTGGCAGAAGTTGGTTTCTGAGTGTAAGTGAACAGTGAATTTAAAAGAATTAATGATCTGAGGTTTGTTTTGTAGTATCTTGTTCATGTTGTTTACTATATCTTTAAGGATCTGGCATTTACCATTTATGGACAATTAAAAAATAGAATTAAGAGCTAGTATTTAGTACAAATATTAATGTTATTCTAATTATGCCTTTCTTTTGGTTTCTACTAATTAAATCACCATTTTAAAAATAGTCTGTAATTTAGGACTTTAGTTTAACATGATTTCTTTAAACATAATGCAATGCAATGTCAAAATCTGCAGTTGGAAATAATGTCTTTTTTTCTAAGCAGTCTTGAGGGCTACAGCATTTTCTGTATGGTGTATTATGTATATCTACACTTACTGAGTGTTTGTTTCTAGATTAATTTTCTTTTAAATTTCTTTGAAAACAAGTATTTCCTATAGAGCATAAAACCTAGTTTTATGTAAGTATGAAATTTTTTACCAACAAATGCAGACCATAAATAGAACTGTTGCCTAGGGAGTATAAATAGCAGGCATAAAGAATATTCTCTAGCAGTTATAGTTTTGCAGATATGATTTTCATATTTGGTCAGCATGTATTTCATTATACAAATAGTTGCACACTTTTCTTTTTTCTCTGGATGTGTATTTGGGACAGCTGTTTTACCTTATGTTATATCCTTGAGTTTGCTTGAATGAATTAGGGGTGTGTTTAACAATCCTGACTCATCTCATGGTGATTTTTACTCCATTTAAATGATATATATAGTTTTCATTGACTTTTCCACAGGAGTGAATTTCAAGTAATCCAAAGTCATCCATAGCAATGCGTTGTTACCAATATGCATATGTGTCATGGAGCGAGGCCCAGACCCTTGGTTAATTTTGCACATGTAATTTCAGTGGCTCTTACTGAAACACTGTCCAGTTCCAAATTCAATTTAACAGACTGCTGATATAACACCAAGTGATTGGTCTTACTGTTTCGAAAGGGCTGAGAAAGTTTGATCCTTGTACGTATGATTTCTTAAGACAAGCCTAACATCCTGGGGAAACTCATCAAAATGAATTAAATGTGAGTGGGGACAGAGGAACGCAGTGCCATGTGGCAGTATTCTTTTGTGAGATACTTTAAGCTATAAAGTCACATTTCACACTCTACCAGCTCTGGGCAGGACAGCTGACACAGAGAGGTGCTACTATTTTTTTTTTCTTTTTCTCTTCTTTCAGACTTGAATCTAGTTTAATCTTCTATTTCCCCATTGTTGATATCTTTCTGTAAATCAGTTGAGAATTTTAAGCTCATTAGAACAAACACTGAAAGGGTAGGTACCTGCAAGTGAAGCTTTTGTAAACAGAGCTGAAATAATGATGCTGCATGCATGCAGCCATGCACTGGAAGGCAAACAAATCTTGACTGCAGACAGGTGCACCATTTGGTTATGCAGCCTGTTGTTAAGCTTTCTGACTTTGAAGAGGCTTATAGAAATATGGAGAGACTTCTATTCATGGTACTCTTTCAAACCTTCACATTCTCTTTTTTACATTAATAACTGGTACAAATCCTTCAGTATTTCACAGTAAATAATTACCACCTTGTTCTGAAATTGTATTGACAGTTGTTTTCATACAATCACATTATGTACCTTGTTTTGTTTGGTTTTGTTTAATTTTGTTTTATTCCAGGGTTTTGTATTGTGAATTGCCATGTTATAAATGATGTGAACTAGGTTAGAAGCCACAATTCTGCTATCACATGTTTTTCTTCCTCACAGGAATAATTCTATTTCTTTAAACAAATCCGCTTTGATGTTTAGTCAGGTAGTTCAGAAACAAACTCTGGATATTTACAGGATCCTAATTTCTGACTACACTGAATTATTTGCATTGTTTCACTGCATGGCTTCATAATTTCACTTTTTTCTTACTGTATTACAGTTTCTTATTTCATTAAACCAGTTTAAAATAAAGGTCTTATAAATATTTAAGTTTCTGACTTTTTATTTCTTACAGTTTTTCAACGATGCACATAATTTCCTGGTGGTAGTCTTAGTTTTCATTTAAATTGTGGATGCTTTTCACAGTTAGTCTGTTCTAATACCCAGAGGCAGATTCCAGGCCTGTTCTGGAAGTCACTAAATTAACACAAATGAAGATTACTCTGTGAATCTCAGCAGTCTTTTCAGCACCCTTCCTCACAGGCAACTTTTTGACAAAACACTAAACTGATATAAAACCAGTTTTATTTAGTCTGTAAATGTCTTTTGGTTCATTTACAAATACCATCCCAAATTTTATGTAAAATCAGCCTTGCACTGTTACCACTATGCTAATACAGTAAGTGTCTTTTACATCAAAGTTTGGCTCCTCACTAGAGGTTAAGCTGTAAAGATTAGTTCCAATCTGCCTTTCAGTCCATTATTTGTAGCTTAGCTTTTTTCTACTTAAGAAAAATCTTTATTTCTTCCTTACAAAGATATCTACAAGAGATTTATGTAAATCAACTGGCTTGAATGGAACTAATGATGAGCAAATTAAGCTACCTGATTTCCTGTGTAATCAGATAACCAGACATCTAATATCTGGACTTTGTATCACCAACTTCACTTTTTCATCTGGCCTCAAGTTAAAAAACTGTTGGATGGAAAAAAACCAGAGCCCATATAAAGCAAAAACCTAAGCCCCAGACATTTTTCTGGTATATTAGGATGATATAACTCCTTTACTCCTAAATCTTTAATAACTGACTGAATTTTACTTTCCTTGTACTCCTGTGGGGATAAGATGAAGAATAATTGAGGCCTTTCATAGCTCTTCACAATACTTTAGAGGATCGAATATGGTGTAATTGTCAAGCAGCTGACCAGCTGCAACTACTAAGTCTTTCCTTAAGTGTTTAAGGAGTTTTTGTACCTTCTTCATCAAGCTTAATATTGTCCATGATACAAAAAGACACATTAGAGAGGATTTAATTAGCAGCCCTTCTAGCAGCATCAAGAGAGAGGACAAGAGGTGCATTTTTAATACTCTTCCTCTGGAGATGGGCATTCTGGGCAAGTGGTCAAGTAACTACCACCTCTACAAAGGAGGTCCTGCACATCTGTGGAATGGCCAGTGCCCTGTTCTTCCTCTACGTTTATGTATTGAGAAACTGGAGAGTTTATAAGGTTATTGTTTCGCTTTTTTCCAAAGTAAATATGGGCTCCAGTGCCACAGTTTTTGAAGCAGAGTGAACAAAATGGAGTTTGATTTTCAAAGGCTCAAGCCTTTCCCAAAAGTTAGTCTTGTTTGAAATGGAATAGGGTAGGAAATCAAATACAGAGGGAGCTACAGCCAAGAATCATGAAAAAGAAGTAAGCCAATCCTTCTGTCTTTAATATATAGGGTCCAGCAGCAAATAACTTAACAAATTCCTTTCCAATCTGAATTCAGTATTTTCCTTCTGCTTTGAGCTCCCACTTGCATTATTTCCATTCCTTTCAAAGGTCTATTGGTGCAATGAGTCACTCTGAACTACAACGTGTGTTTTAGTGCTACCACTAAAGTTTGTGCTGTGCTTTTCTTGTAAATTAATCAGGTACTTCAAGGTCCAAGTATCTTTCAATAGTAGTTAAATCCATATATTCTTCTCATAAAAGCTGATAATAGCAATACAATGTTACTAAAATGTGCCTGGGAAGCATGATGCTACTTACTGTGGTTACAAAACACCCAGGCCAGTTGGATGCAGACACAACAGAGATTTACTTCTGCACTTAAATCTACTTCATTTTATCTGTTATTTCTAACCTGCCTGAGCAAGAAACATTTTATATTGATTAGCTGGTTTTGAAGACAATGAATGCTTTTGAAGTACACGACTCAGGAAATCAGATACTTTCTGCAGTCTTGAATGCTATGTCAAGTGTCTTCTGTACAGGCTGAAGTTTGTATATCTCTTTATGTTCAAGTCCTTTCAAATATTTTCTGTTTTACTTACAACTTCTTTTTCCTGCAGTATCTTCAGTCTCTGAGATGTGATATAATGCTGCTTGTACAGCCTTTCACTGTGAAGCTGGGACGTGGTTTAACCAAGCAATTTCCCCCTTCTACTCTAATAAATCATACATTTTAAAAAAAACACAGCTCAAATATACAATATACTTATATTATGGGCCCAATGAGGTATAGCATAAAGTCTGACTGTGAATTTCTTTTTTCATAGCCACACTGTTAAGTAAAGAAAAATAGCTCAGGTAAGAGCTGGAAGGGGCCACAATGTGTACTTGTGCTTGCCACATGCTGAGCATCTGTTCTCAGCTCCCTGAGGGAGTCACTGCAGCTACTGGAGTCAGTCCTGGAAATTTGGAGTTGCACCCAACAAGCTGCAACCATACCACCAGTGCCTGAGCCATAAGGCTTTATCTCAGGCTACATGCCACTTCTGCTAGGCCAGTGGGGAACTTTCCCATTACAAAATATTTCCATCCTTTTATTTGTCTGCACTAGCAGGCAAGTTTGTCATACAGTGTGATGTCCAAGGAACTTGAGGTAATGACAGTAACAGAGAGGTATCAGGCATAAACTCAGACTGGGTACTTCCAGGGAATTCAAAAATTATGGAGAGCCCAGTAATTCTGGGGAGTCCTTTGTTGTTGTGAAATGGCAAAGTGGCAAGGGGTGGAGTTTTGTTGTGTGAGTATATTGTCCCTTTTTGTTGGTGTTGAGATGATGCGACTTTAATGTAGGTGTGGATTTTTTTGGTTGTGCATGATGAAGATATATTTTAGTGACAATTCAGCTCTCTAAGACCTATGACTAACCTAGAAAAGAGGACATTGACTATTGAATTTCACAAGTTTGAAGGGACTTTACATGAGTATGATATTAACTTACTGCTTGGAAAAACATATAGCACTATATACTCTGAGCTTACAAAGTGACAATGAAAATGGCAAGCTGGCATTGAAATCTATGAATTTATACCCATATCAGGCTGTAGAGAGGGCAATCAGGGTGATATACTTCCCCTTTAGAAGCTCAATCCAAACTAAGCTCTCTCAGCACATGAAAAGTTTGTAAATGGAAACTTTGTATGGTTGCCTTTTACTTTTCTTTGCTGTTGACTTGGGGTGGTAAGGTTTTAAGGGGAGTACTGTGCAGACACGTCTGTGGTGACAGGAATACTGTGCTCCACACACTGCTTTGTAAAGGAGTGGCTGCTCAGGGTCTGCACACAGTGATCAAATAGCTGACAGCTGCTCCTGTTTTTCTTCTTTATTCAGGGATCCAGCATGAGAGTTGGACTGTGAATACTGAGCTATTATTGTTGGCTCACAAATGTTGAGCTGCTGGTATTGATTTTCTGAAAAGATGTTTCGAGCAGTAACAAGAATAAAAAAACAAAGTCAAGAATGATTGGCTTCACAAATAGCCAATAAAAGAATCCACAAAAATCTTGGTAAACTCTTGGGCTATTCAACCTTGACAATGTCCTTTTCAATCTGAATCCAATCTTCTCCTCATGTTTTGAGCAGCCAACTGCATTTGTTTCTGCCCTCACAATGCTCCACTGGCTGAATGAATCACTCTGTGCTACAGTTTGCACTTCTAAGCTTTCACATTTCTACACAGTCACCCTGGGAAAGCAGAGAAAGAAACGGGTAGCGAAGGACCTGGAGTAAATGATAAAAGTCCTGTTCATCAGAAGGAATTTCTTCTGAAGTCAAAGGGAGCTCACAGCATGGGGCGGCTGTGAAGCTAGACCCCTTATCAGGCCTCACATAGACCACCCAAACATACATGCTGTTCTTTTGTAAACTTTAAGATTTACAGTATTTGATTTACCCATGAATACAAGAAAAAACACAGTCATTTTTATTACAAACTTTATTACCTAATCGAATTTTAAAAAATACAAACACAAAGCAGTTGATGATCACAGTAGTTTAAAAAAAGCAATTTAATTTTTAATGTGAGATGATGTTCCACAACTGTAGCCAAAACTGATATATAATCATTCCATAACTCTCAAAATAAAAAATTAATTATCCAGAATTAAATGCTCCATATGTAAGCTTTCCACAATGGAAGTCCCAGAAGAAAATTGACCCTCAGTATCTGAATATTTCATTATTTCTGACACAAGGGACTTAAAACACTACTTTTGTTTAAAATCAGAGTAATTATTCTCATTTTATTTCATTCTACCAACATAAAATGGGACTAATGTAGCTATAAATTAGGTCAAATATTTCCAGAACTACTGACTAAGATAAAAAATTAAAACAGGCAATATAATGTTCTTTATGGACAGATGGTAACAGCACTGACTACATGGGATAATGTCTTATCCTACCAGCAGTTCCATTAAACTTACTGAGGAGTAAGTTATAGCTTAAAATTCAGCACACAGTTTACCAGTGTCTGGCTGTGTGTTTGCACAGTGCCCTCTAGGATGGGGTCCCTGTCTGGGTATTACAAAAATACACATAAGAGGCAGAAAAAATTAATGTGCTTTGAAATTTAACAAAAACATTGAGATAACTGTAATGAGAAGATCTCTTCAAGCTCTAATAACCCACTTTGCTCCAACTGTTGTTGCTTTTTCCTGTGATTTCATTTCCTCCCAGGTGAATACAAATCAGCAGTGTCAATCTATTCAAACAATCTCCGAAGAAAGGACTTTTTCGTTGCTGTTGATAACTTCATGGTTTTCTTTTTGCGCAATGGTTTCATGGGTGGCCTTTTCAGGTGCACCACCTTCTGGGGAGTTTGTAGCCCTTTATTAAGGTCAACGTGCTTGTTGCAGAAGTACTTGACATTTGCTTCTGAGAGACGTAGAAGTATGGTCTCTGAGAGATCCATACACTGCGCATGGACCCAGTGGCCAGCCCCACTGGAACACAGGATCATTGCAGGCTTGTTGAGTTCTGTCGAATAGAAAGGGACCCAGGTGTTAATGTCAATATTGCAACTGGCACAGCAGGTGATCCAGTAGCCTGTTTCTGATTCATCCTCTTCATCATCTTCATTGTAAGTATCAGCATAGTCAGCATCAAAGCTATTGGCTTCAGCACTAAAACAAAACTCCTCCGAATCTTCAAATGGAGCAGAGTCTCCAGGGTCTTCACTTGACGTCTGACTGCAAATTTGTGTTATCAATTCTTCTTCCTTGTCCTCTTCTGCTCCTTTGCATCTCAAAATGTAGAAGTAGTTTGCATCTGGGATTATTTGTTTGTTGGCCCCTGGAATGCCCAGCAAAACAGACCCTTTACCCATATCACAGCCAAACCACATTCTGCAGTGTTTAATATCTGGTGTCCACTCTGGGCTCACACTTTCAACAATCTCTATCTTACTATCTTCCAGAACAATGGTGTTACACGCCAGCCGTTTCTGGTTGTCTGAGTGGTAGCCACCAACAAGGACAAATTCAGTGTCACTGATCTGGGTTACTATAGCACTTGACACTGAAATCCCCCCTGGCAGGATGGTGCAGGTCACAGCCGGGCTGCCCAGGGGCAGATCAATTTTTAGCTTGTACAAATTGGGGGACCTGGTGTTATTTTGAAGTGAGTGGCCTCCCAGGATGTAGATTGTATCATCTCTGGCAATTGACACATGGAAAGAAAGTCCATCTTGAAGCTCTGGAAGTATGTATGATGTACAGCATCCAAACTCAAAATCAATGAGAAACACAGATGGCAAGCAGTCGACTACACTGTTCCATTTTTCAGTGGTTCTTTGTGCAAGAGGAGTATATGTCCTCCCTCCAAACAGAACACTGATGCTTTTTCCCCGGCTATGAACTACATTAAGTGTATGCCCATATCTAGCTTCAGGGACATCTCCACCCAGGTCTTTCTCAATGCATTGGAATATTATTTTCTTGCTAGTTTTGCTTACCAGACTCATAAAGTAAATCTTATCAGAAAGCTCATTGTTGGGTGTTTTACCACCATGGATGATATACTGGTACTCATCAGCTCTTGCATCGCTTCTAAGCGTGCAAAGAGCAGGGTAACGGAGAGGGGGAAGGTAACACGAGTCTTTAGAGAAGAAGACAGGTTTCATTTTGAGCTCATTCTGCTTTATATCGAGGAGGAAAACACCAGTGGGGCAGGATCTCTTTGGCCATCCTTTCTGACCAAAAAAGAAAACATGCCCATCAAACTTCAGGAGAGAGAAGCCCGGCTGAAGCAAGGATGAGTTACTGACGGTGGATACCATCTGCAGCGACATTCTGTCTGTTGACTGGGCCATACCGTGGCTGAGAAAATAAAAAAAACCAAAACAAACAGATCAAACATGCATTAAATCCTATCACAAATATTTAACAGAACTTGAATAAATCCTGTGGTAGAAGTACTAAATCCTATGCGCTGCAGTTCACTCTCTGAAACCCACTAAGACACGCTTTCCTGAGTCTCAAGACCTGAATCAAGCATGAAGTGTGCACCATTGCAGCGGTGTGTAGGGGATTTTGTGCACACCGTGGGCTGCTGGCACATGGAGCCCGCCCCCGCTGCGGCCCGGGCCTGCGCTGGGGCGGCTTCCCGGGGCGGGCGCGGCCGCTCCCACGGGCCCGCGGGCTGCTGGGGCCGGTAGTTCTCGGTGGGTGCCCGGCCCGGCCCGGCCCGGCCACCGCTTGGCTTGTCCCGGCCGTGGGGGATCGGGATCGGCGGGCTCACAGAGCCGGCGGCGGTGAGTGCGGCCGCGGGGCCGATCTGCTGGCGGCGGGGTCCGGCGCCGGGGCGGAGGGAGCAGCACCGGAGATGCCACAAGCCGGGATTTCCTGCCCGTCTGTCGCCCCGAGGCGGCCGGGGATGCCGTGCGGTGCCTCCCGGCTGCCGCAAACCCGAGGCGCCGAGTGCAGGAGCCTCGTCCTGCGGGGCTCCGGCTCGCCCGGGGCTGCAGGAGACCCCCGCCCATGCCGCTCCCGGCCGGGAATCTGCCGCAGGGCCCCGCCGTCGGTGGACTGCAGGACGGGCGTGCACGGAAACTTGCGATTGCACGTTTTGTTTACAAGGAAAACGTCAGGATTTGTTGACTGCATTTAGAAGCGGGAGGTGCCCGCTGTCTCTGCAGCCGTGCAGGGCTGGCTGGGGCGGCAGGGGCCGCGGGTGCCCGGGTGAATGTCACGCTTGTGCTGAGCAGCCCAGACCGGATGGCGGGCGTGCGAGTCCCGCTGCGGCGGGGCTTCAGCGTGCTCGAATCCTTTGTCTTTCATCTCTGCGCTTTGCTCATGCTTTCATGAGCAGGGGTATCTTTTACTCTTATAAACCTGTTTGTTTGAAGACTGAAAGGAGTTTATGTAATCAGCCTGGATATTGACTGTGAAAGAGCTTTGGAGAGCACAGACACCAAGGAGGGAAGTAACTGGCTGATTCATTGGTAGTGTCCTTTGCTGACAGCGGATTTATGCCCTTCAGTAAATGTCCAAGTTCTTTGTCCCAGCCTTTGCCAAATCCCTAGAATTTAAAGGTGTGAGCTAAGTATTAGGAAAAAACCCATTAAATCCTGCATTTTAAAATGTAATTACTTCTTTTTTTTTCAAGAAAAACTTTAGGATTCATATTTTCCTTGTTGCTGCTTTTCATTTTGCTGTGACAACAAAAAAGACACATAGGGTTTCTTTTTTAAGGAAGGATTTGGTGTCTTCTAGTTATGTGACATCAAAACCTGGGGGTATCTGAACAACATCGTGTAGAGGAAGAGTCGCTGTAAAAACATGGGAACTGATGACACTGCCTAGATCAATTGCCATGTTGTACCATATTGCTGCACTGCCTGTCTGCAAACTGCTGTGCTAAAATAGGGATCTGCCATGGAATGTTTTTCAAAGGTGAGATGTTTTCAGGCCAGAGCACACAGACAGGGTAGGCATAGCCGTTACTGAGTCTGTTTGAAAAACAGTCCGTGGAACGACTGTCTGATGTTGTGGAATCATCCAAAGACCATGGCTGAGTTCTGTTCACTGTGCAGCCTAATGCCTCTGTCCTGAAGGTGATAGTTTTTTCTACATTTAGATTTATTTTTAGAAGTACTACTGCACTGTGGGTGAAGTTCGGTTATAAGTTAATTAAATTAGTGAACCCTTTTCTAAGCATGTCGGTATACACAGCAGGTTTTGTCCTTATTATGTATGAAGAAAGACTTATGAAGTTATTTACCTTCAGGTGATATGCTAAACAGGAATCTGCTGCTTGGTTTTTATAAGCATTCAAAAAAGGCATCATCAGAGGAGCTTGCACTAAGTTAGGTTTACTTGATTAGATGTCATTTGTCTCTCCTTTCATATAGTTTGGTTACTTAGCTTCTTTGGTTTGACAGGATCTTTGGAAAAGTAAAATGTCTTCCATACTGAAGATGCTATAAGAACATTTCTGTTCTGTTCTATATGAGAAAATTAGAATTGCTTATCTTGGATCACTACTGTTCTACATTTGACTTCTGGTTTAGATTTGAAGTCTAACGAGACTATTAAAGGTGATAAAAAATTAATTGACATATTGGTATGGATCTTATATTTTTACATATACATAAATAATCTCCAAATAGGGCAATTATTAGTGTCTGCAGTGTCACAAACTATTTCCCAAATATTGAGCAGTACTCAGTTCTGAAGAGTTTACTGTCTGACAAGTCTACAGATACAGAGTGGGGAAAGGATCAGTGAAAATTATTTGATTTGTAGACACACAGGAATACTGGTTAAGAACACTTAAACACACTTCCTTGTCATGTCATTATATTTCTTGAACTTTACAGAAGCAAATAGTTCAGTACATAATGGAGGGAATATTTATCAGAGATTTTTAGACAGAAGTAGCTCCTTAGGCACTGGCTGGAATTGCTTTGGCTTTCCCTGTATTTTCATGCTGATTACAGTGTGTCAATACAGCGTGGTTGCTCTTTGGCTATGCTGACCTCCAACTGTAACCTTCCAATACCACTGATTCCTTTGGGCCATGGCTCATGTAACCCTGAACAGCCTCGGGGAACCCAAAAGATCTAACCTTATGAGCAAAGAGTTTAAAGTGCTTTTTTTGTGGCTTTATGCTCAAGATTGGAGTTGCATTAGCATTACAGCTGGTGCAGAGGGAAATAGACAAATGCCTTTGTTGTGGTGCAACACAAGATACTGGGGAAGAGACATTACAAGGACTAAAGAGGAATAAGAAGAGAAGGGGGGAGTTACATAAACGATTACCAGTTATGATGACTTGAGTCATGCTTCATCATATTTGGTGTTTTTATAAAAGGTTAAGTTGTAAGCATTACACAACTAAATGGGAATCTCAGCATTACTTTTAGGTTTACCCCCTTTTTGGGAAGCAGTAGAGACCTGAACTAGAAGCTAGGCTAACAGAAAGAAGTGTTTATTTTAAAATCAAACAGTAATTTGGGCAGGTTCTTCAGGTAAGAGTTGCTTATATGGCAAGAAGAGGTCATAAGGAATTCAGATTTAGCTAGATCCTTTGGGAGATACATTTATAGAAGGAGCAAACAAAGAGAGAAGTTGTTTTTTAAAAGCACCAGCTAATGTAATTTGAAATGTGCTTACTATGGAAATAGATGGACATAGTTACAGTTTTGGGTGGTGTACCATTTCAGAAACCCTGAATATTAAGTGTTCACAGAGAAGTACAGGATGAACAACTTTTTGAGACAGGTGTAGCATTGAGTGACCTAAACAGCAACTGACATTTCATATTACCTTCAGCTAGTCTTCCTTGTCTTCTAGCTTCTCCTATGGAAGCAAGTCTCCCATTGTTTTGTGTCCTAGATCCTAGTAAATCTAGGGTTTGTGAAATGTCACTAGATGACAGTGTTTAGGTACTGAATCACTCCCAAACTGTGTTTATTACTTTTTGTCCTCTTTGACCCTATGCAGAAATGGTTTGTTCACCTATGTGCTTTGCCTGTTACCCATTTAGGCAACAAAAACATTCTAATCAGGAGAACAATGACTAATCAGTGCTGCTGTTTAGTGTGACAGTTCATATTTTTCAACACTGAAAGTATTATTTGTAATTTCACAGTAATTTGAATGCTGCAAAATAATGAATGATGAATGAGTTGATCTTATGAACTGTAGCAAACACAAAAAACCTTTTTTCATTTATACAAAAATAAGATATTTGAGCTGTACTGATTGGACACTGAGAGACTGAAATGCAAGATAACATGGAGTCTTAGCTGGTAAACACCCATTGCTGACCATTAATTAGTTAGCAGTTATTTTGACATGAACACAGATGCCTATTATAGAATTAAATTGATTTTGCAGTATTGTCATTTTCTTTTCCTCTGACAGATCTGTTTTTTTATTTCCAAAATGGAAAAGCATACCCCTGAAAAGCAAGTGCTGCTTCCAAATTCTCCACAGTCAAAATCATATCCAGACACACAGAGAAGTTTCAAGTCCTCCATAAAGAAGCTTAAGAAAGGAAATTTTTATATAGTATTTCTCAAAACATTTGATAAGTGTATCAACCAAGTTTGCTTTGGGCAAAACAGTAATTTAGACGTACCTGGCTGATAGCAGTTTTTTGCGTCCTCCGTAATCTTTCTGTGTAATTGGGATTCAAAAGTGAGCAATGTGAGGAATCTTCTGTGACAGCACAGGGGGCTCGTGGCATGGAGAGACAGCCTGACGGAGGGGAATCTATCTGCTTAATTTGCAGATGTGCTCCTGAGAACTCGATCTACTGTGGCTAACTGGCTGTGACTGGTTTATTTTCCTTTCCTCTCTTGTCTTCAGATAGCACAACAAGAAACCTACCAGCCTCCAGAAGCTTTAACTCTTTGGTGTGGAACAAGCTCAGAGTGACAGCAGGTGCCTCTTAGGTTGTAAATATCTGCAGCATACACTTCTTCATGGTTGAATTTTTTTATGATTTTAAACCTATGAACCTTGTGATCATCTTCAGAATTTTTCAGTGCTATTTTAAAATGTAATTTAAAATAAATTTTGAGTTAAAACATAATTTCAATAGGTAGTACAAGAGAACAACTCTTGCTGATTGGCGTACTACTTTCCCCAGGAATGCTGTGCTGCAAACAGGCAATGACATTGAAATAGAGCAAAGGAAATGACAAATGCTTGCAGTTCGCTGAGTGAGGGCTAACTGAAAAGTACAACTCAAAGTCCACTGAAGTAATTAGAGATGTCTTTTTTTTCTCCTTCAGTGGCCTTCTGATCAGACCTTGAAAGACTAATAAAACTTTGCACCCTTCTGTGGCATTTTTCATCAGTTTTGCAGTGCTTCCCTCCAACAACAAATAATGAGACGCTGGGAAGTCCACTGGGAACATATCCTTTCAACAGCTAGCAGTTCTGGGGCACAGAGGATAAGCCACTTGCATAACACAGCACAACAAATAAACAGAAAAACCTGGAAAACAATTTACTCTTCATAGCTCCCTGCTTTTGTTTTCCTGGCCCTCCTTCACCCACTTCTGAGTTACAACATCTGCTGCACAGTATTTTAGAAATATCTCAACTCCCATTTGAAACTGCTGTGAGAATAGGAATAGAAGGAACTTGAAATGGAATTTGATTAGTACAGCAAAGCAAACACACCAAATGTTTGCGAAAATTGTCTTGAGACATTGAATAACTGTAATGCAGATAGGATGTGGTGATGTTTCTCATCTGAAATACAGCAGTGCTAAGGCACTGTGCCCTGTAGCATCCATATGGGCCTTTTCTACTGAAACAAGATAAAAGGAAACTGTAGTGCAGAGTTGAATGCTGAAGAACTTCCCCCAAATTTAAGGGCATTCAGATTACATTTATTTATATTTTCAGTAGGGCCTAGATAATACTTGATAGCTTCTTATCTAAATGTTTGATGTATTCTGAGCCTTGTTTGGGTCTGTGGTCAAAGATCTACTTGCAAAAAAAACCCCAAACAATATTTAAATAAAAAGTCCTGTCCCCCAATTGTGTCACTTTAATATTTTATATTAGTTTTAGACTCTTTCTGCCAGTTGACATGCCTTATCATTAGAAATTCTTTTTCCAATTACTGTGGTTGATAAGATGGAGAAATTAAAGTTTTTTGGCAACAGCATGTCATTTTTGGATGAGGACATGGTCTGTCCAAGCTGGTCTCTAACTGTCAATGACAAAGTGCTTCAGAGAAGTTGCAGCAAATAGCTTCAGAATAATGTGTCTGCATAGTAGGGAAATTATGTTCAAAACTGTCCTGGTCATAGCAAGAAGATCTTTGATTTCCATCCCGGATTTAACTGGCAGAGAACCCATGTGAAAAGGAATAAACAAACTTTTCCTTCACAATTTCTATTTTCATAACATTGACAGAGGTAGTATGTTTTCAGCAGATTGCTCGTTGTTATGGAAATGCTTTATTTCACTTGATTTTCTTCTTCTACAATTAATTTCTTCAAGTAATATATTGTTTGCATCTTCTTCATCCCAAATCATTCCAAATTGCATTGAGATCTTTCCAGGCTTTTCAGCATATTTTCTGCCAGTAAAACACAGTCATCTCTGAGCTGAAATGTAGCTGGCTTCCTGTGGGTTGCAGTAATGCACTCTAGCTCAGCAGGGAAAGGGAAGGCTGCCTTACTCATTTGTGTAGGTTTTGCCAGCCAGAATGGAAATATGCTGGATACTTAGCCAGGACCCACAGGCTGAAACCTGTAAAAAAGGGCACAGGGAGTCCAGCATCCTACAATCTTCAATTTTCTGTCTCATCTAAAACTGACAGTAAACAGTATTTAACTTGTGAGGGAGAGGGCTTTATTTGCAGGGCTTATCTAAAACATCTGATTGCATCCAGCTGTGTTTTGACTGTCAGATCCTAGACAATCACATTCCAGGGGGCAGTGGCTGCTGCAGTTTGGATGAAATGTTACCCTTGCCATGGGGCCTCCAGGTTGTCTTTAAAGGAAGCAGTACTCTTGAAGCCATTGGAAATTCATTAAAAAATTCTCAGGTACGGGACTGGCATAATAGCACTGAAATCCAACAGGATCGATATGCTTGCTTGCAATTAAAGCCCTTGGATATATCCTTTAAAGGCTCATATGAGCTGGGCATGAGAGGGACATGTTTTTGTTCATCTAAAGGTCAGCTCTCAGGCTCAGTAATGCACTCAGGCAAACAGATGCAGTCCCATCTACAGGAATTGCTGATACATTAAGTGTGTGCCCTTAAGGCCTCCTGCTGAAGGCAATGGCAAACATCCAGTTGATATTAACAGGATTAGCTGTCATAGATCACATTGAATCGTGAGATGTTGGAAGGAGCCTCATCTGAAAGTTTTTTTCCTTTGTAACTTGTAGTTTTTTTTCTCCAGCTGGGTTGACCTGCACCTGCTTGTGGCCAGAACTTGGTGCCTTTGTGTTCGCCCCTGGAGCTCTGCCTCCCCACAGGTGGTGGTAGCAGGGAGGAGGAAGGAGAAAAGTAGGGCAGGACAGTAGAGCAGGGAGGGCTTTCTTTTCTGCAACTGTAAATTTGCAGATGTCTAGACAAGAAGGAGGCAGTTTTCTGCCTTCAGGAAAATGGGTAACAGCTTGGCTCAAAATGTTTTATGTCATTCTCAAGCAGGAATTCCCAGAATTGTGCCTTTCACCTGGCCTACTTTTAAAGCACCATCCTGGGATGTTTGTTAAGGCAGCAACCACGGTCCATAGCTAACAACAAGCATTTGTTAAGGACAGGCTTGAGTTCCAGCTTTGCCTGCCTCTTTGCACCATGGGGGCTGATGATCTGCGCTGCAGGCTCCCGCTCAGCTCTGTGGGTGTAGGAGTGCCCTGCTGACATCTGCTTTTGCAGTGTGGAGGAGGCACAGCTTTCTGGGCCATTTGTGAGGGTGTTTCTGATGAGGCTGTGCTTTCATGGTTGCATAAGCAACTATTACAGGCTGCCAGAAGGGCAGTCCAGCATCCTCCCCTTGCTCGCACGGTACATTCCTGCTGTCCCCTTGTACAGACAATCACGATCGTACAGCAGAAAGGCAGATCAGAAAATATATCTTTGAAACAGAATGTATGCATTTGCTCTGTTTACTCTCAGGTTTTGTATTGGTAGTTTATTTTGTCTGCCCAAGAGATGGACTGGAGTGGTAAACCAGGAGGTGAAGAGGAAGTGAAGGTGGTGGTTGTCGCAAGAGACATCAAAGGAAACGAGACAGGTTTCTGAGGGGTTCTCTCTTTATTGTGAGATGACCTCCTCTTTTATACAGAAAGTTAGAGGCCAGTTTGATTTGTAGTACAAAAGGTAAACTTTTCTACCAATTGGTCATCCCAGAGGGACATCAGAAGAAAGTCCCTCCCATACAAAGAATGTAAACATTTCTATATTTACAATACATTGTTCTTCTGTTTACCAGAAGAAAGCCTGGGAAAGAACTCTTTTATAACATCAACACTTTCTGGCTTGAATCTCAGGACTACAGGTGGTGGCCTTTTTGGGAGCAGTCAGAACCTAGATAGACTTAAATTGATTCTGAGTGCACTTGTCTGCTAAAATCTCATTCTTTTTGCAAAGCTGCTACCTCATTCTTCATTGCTGTAACGATATTGTTAAAGGTGTAGTTACTGTGATAGCTCTGTAGGGAAAAAAGATGGGGCGTTATCCAGTGGTAACAGAGTATAAGATTTAAAAATAGTGTTTCTATGTTCAATCTGATTTTTGCAGACATAGATTATAAAATCTTGATAACAGTGGATATTTTCCATGAACCTATGGATGAAGCCTAAAAAAACCTCATTTATTAATCAGTCTCTTTTTTAAAACTGGGAATGACTTCTAGGACAGCAAATCCGTAGTGCGAAAACCTGACTTGAACCTATGCCAGAAATGCTAGTGATTTTTTTTTTTCCTCTGAAAAATTAAATTACATAAGATTTTATTGAGTTTGTAGAGACAATTAGCTTACTGCTCTTTCCTTAAAAAATTTCGTAATCTTGATTTTTCTTTCATCTCCTGTTGTATTTTAAAGAAATATAAAACACTTAAAAATGCAACATAAACCAGGAAGCTTATATTCCACCACATTTTGTGGTGTTTAATAGAATTAATCACTGTATAATTGAAATCATGCTAATGCTCACTTGACCTGCCTCTGTGATTCCATGCAGAGATTCTGATTTGTCTTAAACAGCTTGGAAGAAGACTGCATTTTGAGAAATAAAATTGATTTTGCACAATCTGCTGATGATCAGCAAGGCTTAATGAATGATTGCCTCAAGAAACCTCATTAAAGTAATTTTGATGGATGAGCAGGAATGAAATGAAAAAAGAAGAAAGCATAGTTGCTGCTTGAATGCATCACTGACTAATATTTGACTCTAAAAGTATCCAAAGCCAGCACAGGGAAAGGATCAGATACCCTTGCTTTACTTTCCTTGACACTTCCAAGTTGGTTTGGACTTTTTTCCTTTGGGGAAAAAAAGAGAGAAGTTTTTGATTTTAGTAGTATCTATTCTTTAACAGAACAATGCAGTAATTTCATTCCTAAAAGTGTCATTGTAACAACTTTATAAATTGTGGAGGATTCCAATCCATTACTGAATATTTTTTTATTTTATAGTTTAAAGAAGTCATTGCCTTGCGGCTGTGAATTGGGTGATTGCTGAAGTCTTTTACTTAGGTAGAACCTACTGGTTAGCTCCTTAGCAAAGGCCAGAGTCTTCTGGTCAGCCTGGTTTCAGCTGTTCACCTCATAAAACTTTTCTGTGACTGACATAGTGTGGTGATCATTTAAGAGAAACTCTGGAATTAAGTAGGTGGGAAGCAGCAGAAAAAGTGGAATGAAAATGAAAAATTTGAAAGCCTTGATGGGTGAAGATAAATTTTTGGACACCCTTCTTGTACCATCCGTCCTAACCACATGTTCAGTTTCAGGGATAGTAGATATTCTCCACATACCATCCTCTGCACTTGCTTTTATTTAGGGCCATGCTGCAGCACCAGGCAGTTCTTGAAAATTATTGAAAACAGGGAGCAGGTAGTTCTGGCTGCCAGTCTCTCCTCTCTGTTGTCTGAGAGAGTGGCTGTTTTTCTGACAGAACCTAGGCTTTCATTAGGACCTAGCTGGTTTTTCCTCTCCGTGAGGAGATGATTCTGTAGACCTCAATAACAGCTGTGCAAGGGAATATCTGAAGTGAAGTTTCCCAAAATCTGTAGGAAGTAGAAGCTGCACAGCAGAGTAAGAATGGAGATACGTGATTTTGGCATCACCTGGTCTGTGTGCTGAATCTCAGGCTGGTGATCTGGTGGCTGTGGAGCGTGGCTTTCACAGACAAAGCTGTCATGCAGCTGGTTAAGGATATGCCTATGCCCCCAATTGCATATTAATTCTCTAGTTTCCTATAACGTTTTAGAGTGAAGATCTGAGCAAATCTAAGATTTGCTGTCAGCCCTCCACTAACCTGTTTTTAAGTAACTTAAGTTCTTGGAGACTCATTTTTTTAATCTGCTATTTGTTTGCTCTTCCTTTTGGGAATGTTTTTAAATTTATTTCATTAGTGTTTGTAAGGGAGTTGGAGATCCTAGACTCCAAAGAAAAACAGAAAGCTATTAACTCTTTCTTGATTAGATATGTATTTTTTCTTTTACAGTAGCCTTACAAATCATGGCACAATTTCAAGTCATGATTTTAGTAACTTAACCATAATGAGGAATAGAAGGCACTGCTTACGTATCAAAGCCCTGTAATATATGTAAACAACTCTGAGAGTCTGGTGAGTTATATTCTGCTTGGTGAGTCCACAGAGAGATTAATAATGGTTGGACTTTTGTAAAATGCTAGAAAACTTAAACTTTAGGTTGTGTGGGTTTGGGTATGTATTTTGATATCGTCAGAACATTAGTCTTCCTTGGAAGCAGGCAATGCAACAAAATTAGTTTTATGTTCAAAGTCATGCTTTATTTTCTTTCTGGTCTCCAAACAATTCTTATTCAATCTAACATCAGTACCAGGTTGGCAGCCTTTCCTTAGTATTGTTGAAGTTTTGCTGAAAAATTAGGCTTTTATTCCTAAATCCACTTTCTTAGTGTTGAGGTAAATCGAGAGAGGAAACACAAGAACAGATGCAAATCGAGGACTTAAGTGTATAATGCGTTCTTGCATCTTGATCAGGTTTGTGTGTGCAAACTGATTCTAGTAGTGTGGACTTATGTGTATATAATAGCAGCAATATGGGTAAGTGTTCATCATCAGGCAGCTGTTAATGTGCTTTCACACAGATTTTATGAGTTAGGGGCAAGTTTAACTTCAGGCTTCACTGAGGGCTGTTCAGGGCCACTACCACCCACAGAGTCTGGTTAAGTGATGAAGGTGGGCTGCCAAGCTGTTGCTGTGTGACTGGAGAGTGGAGCTTCCTTCCTTCAGCTCTCAGAATTTGTTCCCTTCTCAAGAGTGTTTGTCACATTCCTGTGTGGCTGTCCAGCTCCAGCATGCTCTCCCTGTCCTGGGTGCTGCCTCAGCATAGACACACACACACACACACACACACACACACACACACGTGTGTGTGTGTGTGTGTGTGTGTGTGTGTGTGTCATTGTGATTTAACATGTGCTCCAAAATCTGAGTTTGTGCCTTTGATGGTACAGTGAGTGGTGCACCTGGAGATGATGGATTCAATTCAAAATTCGAGTGTACAGGTGTGTCCTGGTAGTTAAATACAACATGCTGATGAGGAGTGTCACTGTTACTGCAAAGAAGGCAGGGGTTGAAAGACTGAACAACTTAAGGGAATGAATAACACCGAGAGAAGCTGGCACTTCTTTGGCCTGTATTACCCAAGGTCATAAATTCAAGCATAAATGGTCACAATTTCACTCTTTCTACTTAAAATTTCTATGTCCATGTGAATTTTGGGAGAAATGTTGAGTAAAGTTCCACTGACGAGATCAGAACTTCACAAGGAGAGAAGAAAAATTATACTTTCTAGTGCCCATCTATGTGAAGTAGGGACTTTTCTGTTGGTTTTGTTTTCAGCCTGCAGTTATATATACCTTTTTTCTTTCTATTGCAGAAGCAGCCTACAAAAACAGATATACCTGTTCAACTCTCAAGTGTGGATGATCATGGGAGAACAACTGTTAAAGAACAGCATCCTTGATCAATTTATTAATAGTCATGAGCAATCATATGAAGAGTTTCTAAATACATTCACATATCTTTTGAAAGGTATGTAATTTCCCAAATCTCTTGTTAGATACCACAGACAGAAGGAAAGATAAAAAGAGAAGCAGTGGTATTTAGTGTCATGCTACTCACCTGCCTTGTGACTTCAGGCAAATCCTTGTGATGTTTTTGTTTTTCCACTCAGCAGTGGGAACCCTAAGGACAACTTTCTACAGGTTGGTTCCCAGGCTGCTGTGTCTCTATAGGTGGTTAGCCATTTATGCTTTAGGAAGGTGGAGGGCCATGCACTGTTTGGAAGGATAGGTGTTTCCTAAGTACATCGTGCATTGTTTTGCTTGAGAAATCTCCATAAAAGAAGAGCCTAAGGAAAGTACTTAATAGTGTGAGGTGGCCTGAAATTAGGAGTGTGCAGTTTGGGTACTTTGACAGGTTTACTAACAGTAGCCCACTGTGTTGTGTCTGTGTGTGTGCCTTCTACAAAGTGATTAACTTCTGTATGAAACAACTACCTGGAGGGATGTCGATATTGTCTAAATTGATTTCAAGCAAGGTTTTCAACACTGTCTCCCCCAACATCTTCATTGGCAAACTCAGGAAGTGTGGGCTGGCTGAGTGAACAGTGAGGTGGGTTGAGAACTGGCTGAGTGACAGATCCCAGAGAGTCATCATCATTGGCACAGGGTTGAGTTGAAGACCTGTCACTGGTGGTGTCCCTCAAGGGTCAATACTGGGCTCAGTCTTAAGTAATCAATGATTTGGGGAAAGGGGCAGAGACCTCCTCAGTAAGTTCCCTGCAGACACAAAGCTGGGAGGAGTGGTCCATATCCCAGAGACCAGTGCAACCCTACAGAAGGGCCTTGACAGGTTGGAGAGATGGGCAGAGAGGGCCCTTCTGAAATTCAAAAAGAGCAAGTGCAGGGTCCTGCTCCTGGGGAAGAATAATCCCCTGCACCAGCACAGGCTGGGGGCTGAGCTCTTGGAAAGGAGCTCTGTGGAGAAGGACGCAGGGGTCCTGGTGGAAAACAAGCTGTCCATGAGCCAGCAGTGGGCAAGAAGGCCAGTGGGATCCTGGGGTGCAGTGCCAGCAGGTTGAGGGAAAGGATCCTCCCCCTCTACTCAGCCCTGGTGAGTGAAGCACATCTGGAGTGCTGTGTACAGTTCTGGGCTCTTCAGGACAAGAGATTCTTGGAGCTCCTGGAGCAGGTCCATCAGAGGGCTACAGAGATTATTTAGGAACTGGAGCATCTCACTTATGAGGAAAGGCTGAGGCAGTCTGACCTGTTCAGCCTCGAGAAGAGGCGGATCAGAGGGGACCTTACCAATGTCTGCCAGTATGTGACAGGAGGGTATCAGAGGATGGAGCCAGGCTGTTCTTGGTGGTGCCAAGCAATAGGACAAGAGGCAATGGGCAGAAACACGCACAGAAGTTCCACCTGAACACAAGGAAGAACCACTTTAGTGTGTGGGTGAACGAGCAGTGGAACAGATTTCCCAGAAAGGGTGTGGAGTCTCCCTCACTGGAGATACTCAGGATCTATCTGGACACAATCCTGTGCCATGTGCTCTGGGATGGCCCTGCTTGAGCAGGGAGGTTAGACCAGGTGACCCACTGTGGTCACTTCCAACCTGACACATCCTGTGCCAACCTAACAGGTAGCTTGGATGAAGGTACAGCAGGACATCAGACAGATGATTTGGCAGAAAAGAGCTCATGCTCTGCAGGTGAAATAAAAAGTGGAGCTTCACCTTGATCTGGGCATTGCTGAATTACAGAATTCCAATTCTGTAGCTCAGGTTCACATTTTTTAACCATGTTCAGACAGGTGCCATAAAAATAAGTGCGAGCTACATATTACAATTCTGTTTAGCACTGCTTTGAGCTAAAAGTGATATGTCCTCATATTATTGCAGAAGCGCTGTATTTTTCAATTACAGCATGTGGCATGCCCCATTGATTGGTACTCAGAAAGAAGTCTGTCCTGTCCTTATCCTTCAGGCAGAACTAAGTGTCAGTCACAAGCATTGAGCAGAAAACCAGTGGGGGAGTTGAAGCTGCCACAGAAATAATCTTGTGGCAACTTTCTGTCTCTCCTCCCTATAAAATATAGAAGAGAAAAGAGACACTGGGGGATGAGATAAGAGGATTGAAAATCCGGTTCTGGTCTTCTTATGTATGATTGATACTCTGGGGATAGCTGCTATCATAGAAACATGCTGCATATCATGATGCTACTTGCAAAAAGCCTCAGCGTGTATTTCAGTCTCTTTCACTGTCACTGTAGGCATTTGCCACTAAAATAATATAAAAGGTAGAGCTTTACCTGAATCAAATACTTAGAAATTCAGGTTCTTATGATGGTATGAACTGAACAGCTCAACTTGTTTTCCTCCACTTTCATTTTCCTTTAAAAGTACCCAAAGTGCTGGTTTGCATTATAAACTAATGACCTGAAAAAATTCTACTTAAAGCATAAAACATACGTTGTCATCTGATAGACTTTTGTCTGTCATAACATTGGAAACTGAAAACACACAAAACTAATTGGATCCCATTGATTGCACAGAGTAGCATTTACAGGCAGTGATTTTCACTTATGCATGAATTTATACTAGGTGTGCAGTAGGCATTGCAAGGATATTTTCAGCTGAAGTTTCTGTGTTATTCATGAAAATATCTCATAAGAGTCTGATACCCTAGTGATTTTTTAAATTTTTCTTCATTTGTTAAATTTTTACACAGTGAAGCTGTGAAGAGTGTACCTTGAGTAGAAAGACCCAAGCTTTCTTGGGCTAGCTAAAAAGAACCTTTTGAGTCTATAAATAGCCTGGAGTGACCCCTTGTGAACACTTTAGGACCTTCTGCTGAGAGTATAGTTTAATTCTTATAAATGTGGGAAACCAAATTATTGAATTTTTACATTCCTGACTTCAATTTGGCTTTTTAAGTATTGCTAATATCCTAATCAAGAAAACTACATATTTAGAATGTTGTCTTTTTATTATATCTGAATGTGTGGTATTAGCTTTGATTACTTCTATTCTTCCTTGTGCTGTTTGAAAAGATAGCCTTTTAGTTTACATAGAACAAGATCTGGACTCCAAGTAAGTCCTTCTAAATTCTGTGTAATTGGTTTAATGATGTGTGTTTGGTTTAACTAGCACAGAGAAATGTTGTAACTTAGCTGGACCATAAAATTACATCTTTGATAGGGGATTTTAATGTTCCAGATTTCAGTATTCCTAAAAATTCCCAGTGGTTCTGTTTTTTTTAAATGTGCTTGATGCAGTGAGAAAATGAGAATTCATAAACTAACTGGCAAGTAAATCCTATAGTAAGACTACTACTTCATATCTATGTATCTGATGGAAAATGGATAAACATACATAAATATATTTTTAAAACTCTGACCTCAGCACTTAAAACATACTGCTTCAACAGAACATGACCTATATAACTTAAATAAATAATATTTTAAAATTATAGGAGTACTTCCTCTGTAAGTGGAAAATTTTTAAAACCTTTTTCATTGGTTCTGTAATGGATGGGCATTTGAGGGCCAGGTTAAGATTCTTGATAAGTCTCTTTATTTTTCCTCTTTAGAGCATCCAAAGTGTGTTTTTTGTCACAGGGATAATTTAGCAAGATGGATATATACGTGAAAGGACTGGTGAACCCATGGGAATGTAATTTAGCAATTAGAGCACAAGCCCAGAAAGGTGAAATCTTTCATACTCACTGTAAAGCTTTGCAGTTGAGGAAGCCTCAGAAGAGCTGAATTTATAAAGGAGAGGATGATACAGATTTCTGTAGATGTGGTCAGTCAGTGGTATGTTCAGAACTACACACTTCCTAGAAAAACTTGGGACAAAATCTCATGGAAATCCCGCTTTTGAAAAAATTACCACAGAGGACAATAGTCTTTTTCAAATCTTAGGAAGAGTGCTTGAAATTTGGTGCAGAGCTATGATGCTCAAAATCAGAAGGCAGCATCTGCTCATTTTTTAAAACACAGAGGAAGAATGGGAAATTCACTGGAGCATAAAATATCTCATTTGACCTTGTACAAAAAATACAGAAAAAAACCCCCCAAATGTTCCAATCTTCAAAATTTTCATCTAGATTTTAAATTACTCCTCTCCCACTTCTAGAAACAGAGGATTAGGGATCATTCAGCTGGATAGGAAAATGCTGCCATGAATAAAATTCTTACCCAAATCCAAGTTAGGATTTACATTTTTTTCATGGTTCTGGGCATTTGACCACTAGGATTAAATGAATTCCATTCCTGCTGTTAATTTTGCTATATTTCCTACACCTCCCACTGCCTGGCAGTGTGTTGAAGTCCAGGGACCTTGATTAGACCCATCTAAACAAGCTGCAGCTTGGATTGAAACTTTCTAGCCTCGGTGCTGTTGTTTTGATGCTTCTGTGCTGAAGAAGCTGTCAAGTGGAGGAAGTTTGGAAGTGACTGATCACTTCTGTGCTTACAGGTGGCATGTAAGAGCCGTATTCTGTGTTGTGCTCAGATTAACTTAATTCCCCAGTGGAAGCTGGCCAAGATATTCAGTTCACAGTCCGTTTGACAGTAGCTGTCTGCTTCCTTTTTACATTAACCACATTTAGGAAAAACAACAACAGCTTTAAACTTCCTGTATAAGTGTCAGTGGAGGCACTTTAGAAACGTCAGTCTTCACAGCAGAAAGCATAGCAAGAACTATATAATAAGTGACAGTAAATGCACTTTTATTTTAAAAATGGACCAGTAGGACAATGCTAACCCCAGGAGAAATTTCAGCCTATGAGTAAATTGGCCAGTAAAAGCAAGTAGACAGTTCAGTAAAACTAATTAAATTAATCTATCATCCCCAGGGAACTTAAACAGGGCATGAAATAGGGAAACAGCATCAATTCAGAGCTTTTTATTGATGTGTTGTGCTGGATCATTTGATAGAATTGGTTGGGAGACAAAATTTGCAATATTCTATTGATCATAAATTCAGTAGCTATCTCTATGTAGCCTTTATTCAATATAGTATAAAGTCAAATACCCTACAGAACCCCAAAGTGTAGAAAAAAATCCCAGACATAGAGATGCAAACCTAATAGATTATTTTTGAAATAATAATAAATTATCTGTTTTATGGATATTTGTTGCACTGGTATTTGCTCTGCAAGATGCTTCATCTCAATTGTATAGACAGAAATAAATAGTCCTAAAGGAGGGAAATGACTCATGTGCATTTGCTCAGTAGCTCAGTGGCAGCACCAGGTCAGTAGAGAGGCACTCAGACTCCTGGAAACTTGAACAGCCCTTAAACAGCAGTGCTTCCCTAACAGCAATTCTTTGTTCTTTTCTGTGATGCCTTTATTACTAAGAGTATTTCAGATTAAAAAAAAAAAAAAAAAGAAAAAGTATTTTCATTCTCTTGCATAACAGATTTTCTAGAACATAGAAAGGGAAATATTTAGTATTTTTGCTGTTGATACTTTGGTAGTGTTTCCATCCCATAGTGGCATATTAGCAGTGATTGAATTCTACTAATATAAAAAGCAGAAACACAGTGAACTCTGCTTTACCTCATCACCTTGTGTAGAAAGGCGTCAAAGTGCACTAAATGCAGCTGTTGGCTTAGTTTCATGTATTGCAGTGAGTTGAGGAAGCCCTCTTTCCACATGTGGGAATGGCACAAAGCAAATTATGTCAGAGATCAGATCTGAGTATGGGTGACTCAACAGGACAATCAGAAACAGAAGTTGAGTGATCTCACTTCCAATTAAGTGCCGAACTCTTTGTAGAGTTGGATACTTTTCAGTGTTCAATATCAAATTAAATATGCCTAATTTCAAGAAAGTAGGTATTTGCCGTTAAAAAAAAAAGTCAAGCATTTTAGGTATGCCTTAATGTTGTGATTATAGTGTCTGGATTCCAGCATTTTCAAAACTCGTGGGCTTTCTGGCATTTTATTTTGTTCCTACCTGTCATCTTTTTTTATATTACTTGTTGAGAAAGGAATGCTTTGTATGTAGATATCACATGCTTTTAATTATATACAATTTGTTTGTTTCTTACAGCACTTACCTACTCACCTATTAGTGCTGAATTATTCTTGGATGCAAGCACACAGAAAGTCTTCAAGGTTGAGTCTTCCCTGATTTATGTCATATGTTCTTTTAAAGTGCTCCCAACATATGTATTTAGGGTAGTTTCCTTGTGCTGAGAACTTAAACAAATTTGCAGTTTCTTTGACTGTAAAAAAAACCCCAAAAGCCAAGTATTTAAGAAATAAATGCAAATACATTCTGTTTTTCCTAGCTGAGGTTCAAAGTATAGCTTAGTATAACACAAACTCAGAAAGAAGTCTGGAGTTCTTGTACATCTGTTGAAACAAACAGGATTTTGCTTGTACAAGCTACTGATATGATGAAGTGCACGTTTGCCTTGTTATTTAACTGGCAACATTAGTATTCAAATGGAGAAGGTATCCAGCAGCAACGCTGCTGAGCTGTGAAAGAATCATATGAATTTTTAAATAATCAGATGAGGTGAATGAGGAATAAACAGGAAATACTGCCCCTTTTCTAACGCTGAGACTATCAAAAGCACAACAGAGACATAGATATTGATACAGATAAACACTACATAAAACCAGAATGCATAGGTTCCATTAAGTACAAAGGGAGAGATACTGATACAATAAAAAAAGAGCTAAACTTTTGAAAATTAGGACCTCAGTTAGTTTTAGAGAAGTATTGCTATACATTAGGCTGGAGCATGTCTGGGAGAGTGGCTGAAATATACTTGAGAGTAGCAGTCATTCATCTTCGCCCTGAAGGAGCACATAAAAAAGTCCTTTCCTGCCTTATTTTTAAACATACTACAGTAAGTATCTAAAAGTGGCAGTCAAAAGTAACTATTGGGACTTAAGAGTTTATCCTTTTATGTTAGAATTAGTCCCACTGAAATTACTTGTCCTAGTCTGTGGAATACGTATTTATCCTAGCTGAGGAGATAATACAGTGGAATTTTCTTAAAAATGGATACATTTAAATTAAAAAATCAAGCCATATTACTGATTATAGTAAAACTTGACCTTTTTTGAAGGGAAGAAAAAAAGCTAAACAATACTTTGTGCTGATTATTTGTCATTTATTCAGGATAAGATCAAAGATGTTAGGGGAAAAGGCTGCACCAGCTGAATTTTTTGTTACAAATATTAATTTGTACACTGAGGTAAATGTTTTAGGCAAATTCTTTGCTGTAAAGGAGTTCTGCTTGCTCAGTATTACTTTGAGATCACTGCCATCGAAATTAGTGCGGATTTTGATGGAGTAAGATTGGAATGGACCTTACAGGAATTCATATAGTTATGGGGTAGAGAACTCAGATACTGAATGTGGGCAGATATGGTGCAGTATCTATAAAACATCCACTGCCTTTTTGGGTGGCATCAGGAGGCTAAGCCCTCAGACTCTTAAAACAGGACTACATGATAAAGTTTAGGTGCCTGAATTACACCTGAATTGCTCTTAATTTTGGACAGGCATATAGGACTAATACTGAAATCCTCCAGGTACATACTATATGGGATAAATGGATTTCTTGTCCTGAAAAGCTGGACAAACTGCATTGATTTACAGCAATTTATACATTAAAATACATGGAAACAGGAATATATCTGGATAACATAAATCAGAATGGCTTTTTTAGGCTAAGTAACTTTAAAACACTATGTTCTGTTCCCAGCAGGACAACATACAAGAGTAGGGAGGCTGCAGATTTTTGTGGGGTACTGCAGAAAATGTGGGAGCTGCTTTGATTGAGTTAACAGAAATTAATAGAAGGCTTTAAAAATTATCTTCCCAGCAAACTGGATTTTCGGCCTTGACATTCCTTGTTTTCCTCTTACAGCTTGTAATTTAGGGTAAATGAATGCAGTGTTGTACAAAGGTTTACATAGCTGCAAATAGGTAAATACAGGTAGTTCTAGAGTATGTTACCACCTTGTGAATATGTCAAAGTGGTACTTTATGAAAACATATCAGTGACAGCCTTTTTTCTTGTTTTAAAATGCTTGTTGATGGTGTCTTTGAAGAATAGAGAAAGTGAATGAACATGACATTTGTACTTGTGACTCCCGTTCAAGACAGTCATTGTAGTACTCTGAGTAAAATTGGGTGTGGTTTTTTTTTTTGTTCAGGAGTCCTGCAGAAAGTCACTGTATTGTTTGAATTCTAGGCTTTTCATCAAAGCATAACTTGGAAGAGATTTCAGGGATTCATAGACTTTCTGCTGGCTCTCAGTCCAGGACTTGAGGACAAAAAGTAAATTGGAACTTAAAACAGTAGCTTTGCTTTATGGGTTTTTTTGTTGTTTCTGTTTTATAGCTAAAGGGGCCTGTTTAAAAATCTCAACCAGTTTTTGTTTTTGAAATGAATTAATCCAATTGAAAAAAGGTGGGAAGTACCTGGGAGTTTGAATTGTTTTGTCCAGTATATTATCCCAAGCCAGGTATTCTGTGGTATGTAATTGATTGCTGTGTCTAGTCTAGCTTTGAAATGCTTTAGACCATGAGAATTTTATCATTCTTCTGGGGCTACTATGTCATCTGAGAGATTTCACTGACAGTAAGTTTTTCCTGATAATACCGGTAGCTCTTTTATCTGGTTTTGTGATAAGTGACTCCATTATTCTTTGAAATATGTGGATGATCAGTGTACATCCTCAAAAAATTCCCATCCAAATTGGAAGACAAAGAGAATTTTAGGCAATATAGAGGATAGATAGCTGGAGTGAAAAAAAATTATCAAGTTGGATATCCTTTTTGATTGAAACATGTTTCTGAAGTCTGCACCATACTCTTAGTGACACACAATTATGATGGATACTGCTCTTGAGAGACTCAGATGTACTTTTTTGGAGACCTAAGTTGGCTTGTTATTTCATTTTTAAGATACTGACAGTGAAATTACTAGAAAGTGAGACAGAATCTGTCTGCAGAATAAATATGTGAATCTTTATATCATTTCAGCTTTCTTCCTCTGCTACATTTTGTTGTGTTTGTATCCCTTATTTTTGATTTTTATCACATATTGTGAAGGCCAGTGTTCTACAACAGGATCTTGGCAGGTTGAGAGCTGTGACTGTGAATAATGAGTCAATTATCACTTAGTCAGGGGAAAGGCAGAGTGATCCTCTTGCTGGCTTGAATGTGATCCTTCCTTCTTCCCCTTCTCTTTAAAAAGTAAGGGCAGGAATGGTTGAAATTCAGAACACTGTCAAAGAAATACACCTGTGGTGCTTTTCTTCAGATTGTAGTTTCTTTAACTTTAAAACAACTTATGTGTGGGGTTTTTAATAATATTTTTTAAGTTCATTACAGTTACCGCTTCAAAGGAGCCAGTTATGTGATGTATGCATTGGGATACTATAGGTGCCAGCGGTTGCTGCTTCAGGCAGCTGAGGGTTGGCTCTTACTGTACCTGAGGGACTGTGCTCAAGGCTGGCAACATAATGTTTAAATCACCTGCCCTCCTTTAATTTATATGGCATGGCCTCATTATGCACGTGGTTGCATAGTTAATACTCTGTCCACAGAATTGCATTTAACAACTGCTTTGGGTTGCTTGGACATTTTCCTTCTGAATTTTTCTTCACAAGCAGTCATGAATCTAGTATCACATTGCAGTGCTGAATGTTTCATCAAATGTAATTTTAATATTCTCTAAGCCAATAACTTTGCAGTGGTCTTAACCAGAAAAAGGTTGCTGTCAAAAGTTTATGACTGATGTCTCAGGAAAAGGGATAGTGCTTCTAAGCTGCAGTCTGGGGTTGGTAAATGGCACATAAATACTCTGAAAGCATTTGATTTCTCACTAGCTCATTTAATCTATCTAGCTTTTTAGCTGTGACAATAGCTCAGGTGTCCAGAAAATATATAACCTAATAAAGCAAGTTTGTCAGCTCATATGTGCACCTAATTATAACTGCCTAAATATAACTATGTGTCATAGGTCTTTTGAAGCTAAAAGTGATAATATTTTCTTTGGAGAATTCTTTGGAGAACCTATATTTTTGAGAAGGATGATCTGATTCGTAGCCCAGAAGAATGACCACAGTGGTATACAAGAAAAGCATAGGCTAGTGCAGGAATATCATGTTTACTCAGAGTCTGTTGGCTCTATGAGTCATGCTTCTGATCATTCCAGTGATGATTTCTTTTGTCTCTCTGCTAGTCTGGTGAGAAAAGTGTAGAGCTTCCAGTATCTTTTTATCACTTCCCATACAGAAGTACCCCTGATGTGCACAGGGAGGACACTGGGTCAGTCCTCAGGCCCTGTTGATACTCTGCTGGTCTGCAGATGTTCAGCTGATACACATTTTCCCCAAAATACATTAATATTCTTTTGTGGCTTGTCAGTCTTTGAGATAAAACTTGCTAGTTCTTAGGATAAAACAGGAAACCTATCCTGTTTTACTACTAAAGTAAAAAAAGACTGACATATTTTGAGCTAGCCATCTAGTTCTTCCTGTAAAGTAGGGTGTCATGAAATTAACTCAAATAGTGGGTGACCATTTTACCAGTCATGAATTTAAAAGACAGTTTCATGTCTAATGCTGCGTCATTTCCATGGCTTAAAAAGATAATATATTGGAAAAAGTGATGGTTCATATGAATTGCCTTATCCAAATACTGTTTTAGGAAAGTACTTGCTAAAGCAGTAGGGAGAAACAAGATGTTACAGAGACCTCGGATTTAGGGATTATTCAGAGGATCCATCTGTTACCTAAGCATCAAAATCTGTTTGCTAGGTTGCTCTGGTGTGGTGCAGTTTGCTTTCTATGAACCCTGACTCTTGTAAGTGTGGATATCAGGTTATGCCCTTTCTGTGTGTCACAGTAACTGCAGCACAGAGCTGTCCCAGGGGATTAATAATTCTTTGCTGTATAGCTCAGCATAGTAACCCCAAAGGCATCATTAAAACTCTCCACAAGAATTACTTCAATGCTCATAATTCATAATTATGTTTTAGAAATGCAATGCAGTGTTTCTTATGTTGCAAAGTAAATTTTTCAAACTAAACCCAAAAAGCTTAATTAAATGAGCATTCATTTTTCATTAAGAAAAATGTGGTGTGAAGTTCATTTTAATCGATTGACCTATAGCTGCTTCTTGCTTGATAATGGGACTTTTAAAATAAAAAGTACTGCATTTTTATTTTGGCTGTGATTAGTTTAATTTTTTTTCCTTTTTTGAAGGGAAAAAACCCAACTATTGCGTGGGTTTGGAAATCCAGATTCCATGCTCATAGTAGTCAGCTTCTAGATATAGTAAGATGTAGCCTTACTGTCTTGCTTTTTGGGGTATTTCAATTCTTGGTTGATTTTGTAAAGTTTTCTTCATAAAATTGCATAAGCTTTTATGATAATGAATTCTTCAGTATTGCGGAATAGATGAGATTCTGTGCAGTTGAAGTTCAAACTGGATATTCAGTTTTGTGGTGAAGTCTGGTAAAGTTTTGTGGTAAAGTTTTACTTTATATATAAAATACATGTATATGTTGTGCATGGAAGCTTTCATCAGGAAAATGTATAATGAAGTCAGTATTAAATCTAATTAAATGCATGCTTTTCTTTTTCTTGTATATCTGATCTGGTGTGATTCTGCTTGCAGAGAAAGAGGGAAAGACAATTCAGGGAAGTGAAGTGGACTCCTTAACAAAACAATGTTCTATATCTGAATTACCAAAGAGCAATAAACAGGATGGGTCACCTGAAAAAAGTAAAGAAATGTGGGTGTCATTTCCACCACGGATGCCAAATGAGAATGAGGTAATGAGTTAACATTTGTCCATGTGGAAAAGCACCACATTTAAACAGATGAAAATATGGAGAGATACACTGTCCAAATGTTAGAGGCTAGTGGTATTTATCCTATTTGAGGCAAATATTTAAAATATTACCTAAGTGTTAAGTGCTTAGAGAGGCACCTGCAGAGATCATGTTTGGCAGTGGCATTTGCCCTGCTGTAGAGCTGCCATAATCTGGCTAACAAATAAGGCACCCTGCAATGAGCTAAGTAATGCTTTCACTGGAGACTGTAGTTTATGGCAGAGGTTGGCAAAAAGGAAAAAAATCCAGAGAGTATGGATGCCAGATGACATGGACAAATGGACATGGACAGATTGATTTTGTATCTTGTAGATCTTAGGAAGTACAGAGTTCTGTATTACTGAAGTTTTGTTACTGCCTGAAGTAAACAGTAGGCAGGCCAGGGGCATTTTTGAACTTCTGAAACATAAGGGATCAGGGATTTAATATGTAGGGACATGAAAACAACAGACCTCATCTAGAAGGGAGTGAGATGGAAATCTGAGTCAACTTGTTAAGAACTTCTGTCTTCCAGCTTGAATAACAAATAATCTTACTGTGATCTAGTCTGTACTCAAAATTTCCCTTCATTAAACTTTTATTAAAAAAGAAGTAGCAAGTCCTTTTTGTGAGACACACAGAGCAACACACTGAAGTGCTTTCAAATGATGGGCCTGCCAGGCCTCTGAGCACAAGCTGCCACTTTTCTCCTTACTAGGACAAATCTTTGAGGTAGAATCAAGCAGGTCTTTTAAAACAATTACATTCAGTCAGTTGACTGTGTAATAATAATGATAATATTTTCGCCATTTTTTTATAAGAAGTATTGTTTCCTCATTGATATAATTTGTCTTTGTATCTCTTACTTGAGCTGCATTTGATTGTCTTTATGCCACATAAAGACACAATGTACAACTTCCATTATCCTTCATGTAGTGGAACATCCATAAAACTTTATGTGTGTTTTTGTTTCTAAAGAAAAAAAAAGTTTCAGACATGTCTGCACACTGTCATATTAGCAGTTTAAGAAACAAATACAATAATAGTAGAATGCAGGAGAAAAATTGCACTGTAGAAAGAGGCTGTAGTGCAGTAAGTTGACCACTGTAACCTTTAAGCCTGCCCTGAGAAAGGAAAATGGGGAATACACTGCTGTTGAAAACAGTGCTACTGTTCTAAATGCTGCTTTTTAGGCATGCTATGACTACTTGCACTGTTGTTCCAGTTGATTCAGTCTGGTCCTGTGTAGGTTTTCAGAAAATTACTTGTACCTGTTCTATTTTCAGGAGCATTCCATTCACTCCTTAAACATTTTTAGATACAACATCTATAAAGCTGAGTAATGTGTTCTAGGGGAGCCTTCTTGAGCAGGGACAAGGTGACCTGCAGTGGTGCCTTCCAACCTTAGCCATCCTGTGATTCTGTGATTCTGTGAACTATGTACAGAAATCAGTGGGAGGTTTGATTGTGATTTTGATTCTGTTTCATGCATGTACGTATTTCTGCTCATCTATCTACAGACAGTGATGAGTGAGAGCTCAACAGCTGGTGTCTCTGATGGAAATAATCTCGGTCTGTCTGAAGGAGTGAAGGTGAGGTTTTCTTTGATTTTTTTCAAAGTGAGGATTATGAGCAGAACCAGACTGATTTTTCCTGTATTAGTTTACAAATTACATGCAATTTGTTGATTTGTTTCTTTCCCATCCGTGGGACTGAGAGCAAACCAATTTTTTTTTTCTAATATTAATGGGTATGTACTTTTAAAGTGTAAAGGTTATATAAGTCTTGATGAGACTGTTTTTCAGCCAGGTTGGAAAAAAATTATCTGAGAGACTCTTTAATTACTTCATGGAAACACAGAAAAAAATCCAGAGCATGTAGTCAATCCTCCATGGTAACACTATTTTCAGATAGGCTGGGAAAACCTTTTCATTCTCACCCTGTGCATCTATTCAGAGTGATACCTGAAATGAGAAATGTCTTGTCTTTTGGTGCGTTTTAAATAGTTAAGATTCTTCAAGGGACATTATCCTGAGAAAAAAGTAGAGCAAAGCCCCAGGTGAAATACTAGAAATGTAATAATTCTTCATTTTTTTTATTTCCTAATCAATTCACCATTAGTGTCAAAACAGAAGGATCAAGCTCTAGTTTGCCTACAGCATGTACTCTCTTTGTGCCATAGGAAATGAGCTTGCAAAATTGCATAGTAACTTATCATGCATCATTTTCCTATGAAAATATTTTACTTCTCCATCTTCCCACTAAGTTCCTGAAAAAGTTACTGTACAGCTTGAGTTTCTTCCCATCGCTTAAGTTGATATGTGGCAATTTTGGCAGTAAATCTTTTGACTCCCTAAAAGTATTTCCTTTGGGTTACACATTTCAGAGAAAATTCATATGCTTTCTTGGAAAAATGCAGGGGAAAATGGAGAAGATGAAACAGACAATTTAATGCATTTTTGCTTTGCTCTAGAGTGTACTATAAGGAATGGAATTGATATATTTTCATCTATTTTCCAATTTGTGTTTTTATGGCAGGTGGGCAAGTACTTAAACTTGGAAGATGTAGATACAGATGAAGAGACATGCAGTGGTGGGTTTCTCCCCTTTGTATTCACTGTCATTTTCTGTCTTTGAATGCAAGTGTGTGAACATTAATTAAAGAACTGCTTCTCCCCTAAGAGAGATGATCTTCCTCAGTTCTTCTATTGCTAAAGAAATCCCCACATTGCCCCAGTTCCCCAAACTGAAGTACTACTCTCCCCCCGTAAGAGGTAATGAAATAATAAATCAAGAGGAATATTTATTGTACTTTTTCCTAGTGAACAGGGTTTTTTCCCAATATTTTCTAGAAGTGCAGAGCGTTCTTGTTAGCAACATCTCTCCATATTTATGCATTTCTATTTTGTATTGAAATTACTTTGATTACAAAAGTTTTTTGCGTAATGTGGGTGCCAAGAGACAGTGCTGTAAAGTGGAAATATTTAATGAAAATGCTGTCCCTGCCTATTAAAACAATTTCATCCTGGGCTTAAAATAGATTAGATTAATTCTGAATTCACAGTGAACTCCTTTAAAAATTCCAATTAGGAGCATTTTGAGTTGTGTTGAACTGTTCTATACAGCTATAATTATTTTAGCTCTCCCAGCTCCAAAAAGTAAATGGAATATTAATGTCTTTAGTTATTTGTCTATCATAGGTCCTTCTGTGGTCTTTATTACAACCAGAACCGACAGCTTTTTGGCATTTAAATTCTTTTTCCTCATCTATACCTGTGACTGTACAAGGAAACCAAGCCACACAGACTAAGGGATTTTTCTGAGGTCACAGACAGAAGATTCAGGGCTTTGATGCTTGGTTTCTTAGTTATTGCCACTTGATTGGTTTATCCACTCTTAACAGTAAAGTTTTGATTAGTCTTTCTTATCTGTATGTCCTGAGTTCCTGTGAAGTCTGAGGGATTAGAGACTTCCAGTATATAATAATATACCAATGTAAGTCAAGTTTATGGCAAATACTCTTTCTCCAGCCTTTCAGAAAGGAGGTAGTAAAGCAGCAGTCCCAGATCAGGTACAGATGTCAAAGATTTCTTTTGAGTGCAGTGTTCATATTTGCTCATTTTTCCTTTTGTGGGGCATTGTTCTATGTTTATGTCTTAAATTCTGGTAATATCTGTTAAAAAACCCCTGGAGTTTACTGGTGGAAGCACAAACCCACATTTTACTTGTATCAAAATGAAAGGAGAAATGGCCATATCTAGTTCATTTTAAAGTATTGTTAGATATCTCTGGTTCCAAACAGGCCACAAATTGGTTGATGAGAATTAGGCCCAATGCTAGAATACCCAGCAGAACAGTGAGGAAAAAGAGCTCTGCTTAAGCTTGGGGATAACCCAGTGCATTCAGGACTGTGACAGACCATGCCTCTCTCCAGCTTTTGGGTCATTTCTGTGTGTTTGTGTGTGTCCAGGAGTAAATGTTAATCACATACATATGGAAAGCTCTGGTAAAACATGCTTCATGTGAAGGGGACTGCCTCAGTGAAGAATGAGACTGTATCAACAATGCTCACTAACAACGTTAGGCTTTTAGATTGTATTTTATAACATTGAAACATTGCCTAGCCAGAAATTAATTGTTCCCTCTAATTGCTGCAAGGAAAGTGAACAGCATCCAAATTTATACCTGGGAAACCCACAGCCTGGGTCTTGCTCAGGGCTTCTGTGGTGAAGATAGTTGTTGAGTCAGGCTGAAAAATTTCCCCTTTACTCTTAAGTGCAGAAAATAGCACTTGGGGTTTGATAGGTGTCTTACACGTCAAAATCCATTTTATAGCTTCATACTAAGAGATGTAAAATCTTAGTCCTGTGGAAACCATAGCAACAAAATGCAATTTAAAATATAAAATTATGTCACTTTTATTGTTTGTAATGTTAAAGTAATCTAAAATAATATCGAGTGAATACCTTAATGAAAGATTAATTCTGAAGAACTCCAGTTAGTTTATAAATGAGATAAATTGTGACACATATTAGAGACATTCTGTGGTTGACCTTTTTAAATGCTGCCACCTTATGTCAGAATAAATGATTGATTTAAGACGTCATACTGTCAAAACAAGCTTAAAAATATCATAGCTTATTTTACCCAGTAAAAAATATCATACCTGGCTAGTAATTGCAACAAGCCTTTATCTCTCCTTGTTATTGGCAGCAGTTCAATATCTCTGTTCTTCACTTAGCTTTAAAGGCCAGATCAGTTAGCTGAGTTAGCAACTGTACATTAATACAATAAATATTCACACTTAAGGGCAACTGGCTCAAAGCTGACAGTATGAGAAGCAGGATAGAAAACATCCCATCTAACCAGTGCTATTTGGTAGATGTCCTGGAAGAGTCATTCTAGTGAAGTGTTTTTGTTTTTGTTTTTGTTTTTGTTTTTGTTTTTGTTTGTTTGGGGTTTTGTTTTGTTTTTTGTTTCCAATTTATCTTGCAAAGTTCAGTATCTTTTAAGGTGTAAATGAATGTGACTGCTTCTTATAAGTTGGAAAAGCAGCCCACAGATTTGGCCAGTATGCCAATTCATTGTAGATGTTTTTGTTTGACAGCACTGGGCTGAAAGCTTGGAACAGGGGCAATGCTTTGCATTGTGGGGCTTTGGCACAGTAAACCATGATTGGCAAAGTGAAATTGCTGCCCAAAAACATAGCTTTCATGCATCGTGTAGAGACAGCTAAGGCATGGTATACTGTAATCTCTCTCCCTGAATTTAATCTCTAACTGTAATGAGCTTAAGGCAACAATAGAGATGATCAGGCTTTCTCCAGGGATGGATGGATGCTGCCTAGTGCCTCTGTTTTGGCAAGAGGAATTTCCAGGACTGGTTACAAATTTCTTGGTGTAGGTCTTGAGGGGTAGCTTGGTAACAATAGGTAATATTTGAATAAAGCACCAAATATGTAAAAGAATGTCTGGAGGTCTTGAGTGTGCTATTGTTTAAATACAAGGGGAGATTACGAGAGGGCTACTGAAATGTGTGAGTGAGGCTTCACAGGCAAGGATATAATTGTTTCATCCTAATCCAGCCTGGAGCACTGAACTACTGCAAACTTGTGTTTTCAAGGTCCCAGTTGTCTGTAACTCCGAAGAGGCTGAGGAGAAGCTGAGCATGACTGTTGATTATTTAAATAATTCTTTAGGCAAATTACATCAACATCTGTTATTTTTTATAATCTGTGCCTCTCCATTTATATTTTGAGCCTATGCTTAATCCAGAAAAATCAGGTTGAGGAAGAGGATTTGGAGTTAAATGAGGTGGATTTTTTAAAGTTTGGGGCTCCCCCCCAGCTGGTGAATCCCTTTCTTGTTTTTCTTCTTCAGTCTGTGCAATCCATTTAACACTGCCTTGAGATGATTTCACACTAGGCAGCTCTTTGGGACTAACAGCCTGAAGCATGAGAATTAGAGGAGACTGCAAAATTTAGCTTTTAAGCTTTTTTTATCACTCTCTTCTCAACTCCCCATCAACAGCATTTTTGTGAAATGTAGTGTCTGAAAGTGGTAAAACCTGTGTCAGTGTATATATAGCTGTCAGTGTATATTTAGCTGGGCATCGTTTGGCTACAGTAAAGTTATAGACAAAACTTTGAACTTCCTCACTCTTGAAAGTTAAAAGCAGACTTGTGCCAGTAGATTTTTTTTTCTATACTCATAATTGATGCCTGTGGTACACAATAAGCAAAAAACTCCAACTCAGCAGTGTTGACAGATTTAGTAATCACTTTCTGGGATGTGGTAGGGAGGGACTTTCCAAATATGCTGTCATTAAAGCATTCTGGACTTGAGTAAAATTGTCAGCTATATCATCCAGGGAGTTGATTCTTCATGGTATAAGAGGTGCATTTCAAAATGTCTTCTCAGTTTTTTTGGTATCACTGCCTGTTCAGTTATCTTTATATATGGTGCTGTTGGCAGCATCCAAGGCTTTCATGTTGCTAATTAATCACCTCCACAGAGAACATAATTAGCCCCTTAATTAGGATCATCATCCAGTAGTGCTGTAGCAGCAGCCTAAACAAGCTGTGAGGTACTGGCTAGAACTTACAATAGCCTGGAGTTCCTTTGGGTGCTCCCACTGAGAAGGACGACTGTCAAAACTCTCTAATTTTTCTCTCTGAAGGGGTTTCTTTATTAAACATTATCAGGGAAAGCAGTGTTTACCAATTATACTTTCATATGCTGTCACACAGCCAGGATAGGGAGAGACAGAGCTCATTTCTGGCATGTCTACTGGCAAACAAAGGTTGATTACATTCTTAGGGGGTGATTGAAGGGAATTTGAAACATTGTTTGCATTACTAACAAGCCGTAAAACGTGGAATTGACATTCGGAGTATGACAAGAGCTTCTTGGTAAAAGCAAAAATAAATTTCCTTCTGTTGTCCTAATTCTTAAGAGTTATCTTTCTGAGCCATTGCCAGGCTGTTGCATAACAGTGCTTCCTCCTCATCTTCTCTCTGCAGATTGTTCTGTTGAGGGGTAGAAGCTCTTAGAGCAGAAATAATCAGTGTTTATATCAGTAGGTGATAAAAACCTCTTGATGTCCAGACTTCTCTTACTTTAGTAAGGATGTAGATTTAGATTGCAAGTTTGAAACAACAGTGGAAGATGCTGTTGTCTTCAAATGGGCATTCACGTCTTCCTTCTGTCCTACAAATACTTTTGACCCAAATTATGAAAAAAGCAGCTGCAGAGCATGTGTAGACATAGCCTAGATACCTGTGGACTGTGCTGTCCTTTTCAGAAAGTTTTCTCATATAACTGGTGCAGAATCAGAACAGATGCTGTGCTGAGAACGGGACTGAAACCACTTAGATGGCTGGAGATTGACATAAGCAACCAAGAGACTAGGGATGAAAACAGACCCACTTATATGTTAATCATGAAACAAGAGACAAAAATCCAGAAATTAAATACCCAAGGGAATTAATTCAACTCTTTTAAAAAGAGCATTCTACTTTGCAATTTGAAGCCCTGCTGCTTTTTAAATAGTACACTATTCCCAGAAGAAAACTAAATGAAGAATTTGATCATGGATTTTTTACGAAGACCTGGCAAGGAAATCTTTATTTTCCAATGCAGGTTCACAGGGGAATGAGAGGTCCATAACTCCACTACTGTGGTAAAATTGTGCAGGTAGAGATAAACAACAGACACTTCATCTGTTGCAACCTGGATCTGTGCACTCTCTTGTTGCTTCCATTAAGTAACATTTAAGCAATGCTTTGAAAATTTATTCTGAGATTACGAGATAAATGTAAATGTAGCATAAAACTGTAAAGAAGCTCGTGTATCAGCTGAAAAAAATAGTAGGTAGATTTACATAATCCTTTGACTAAATTGCAAGACATATGGTCCCCTTAAGTTCTTTCATAAAAACATTACTGAGACATGATGGACACATCTGTGCTGTGGCAGAGCTGAGATTGATTCATGTTAGAAGATATTTCTAAACCTAAGTCTTATCCTTCTGATCTGTCACAGAATGCAAACCCACTGGTCCTGGTATGAATGTTTTGCTGAAGTTTGTAAAAGAAAAGTGATTCAGAGAAGCTGTTCATTTGTGAACTGTGGAACAAATCCTGCCCGTATGGAAAGGTTACATGTCACTTCATCCCAGATATGGGGAAGTTCTTTGAAGTATCTCTTTTTAGAAAGCTCAGGGATAAACAAACATCCATGAAATACCCTTAGACAAGAGATTCATCTGGCACTGTAGTGGGGAATATTAGTAGTTTTACCAGGTATTTTTACTTAATGTTCTGTGAGAGTCATACTAAGATGCTTTGCAGTGATTCTTTATGCCCAATGTACAGGTGGTGAAGCACTAGCTAAAGAGAAAAGAATGAGCCTGTCAGCTCGTCAGTGACAGACAAGGTGTTTTATACTTCTACTGCAGATTCTGTGCTGAGGACCTTCCATCTTTGTTCTGAAAGAAAGGAATGTAATCCCAGGTGCTCTCTGAGTTTAAGAGCATCTGCATTCAGATTTTAATTCAACACCCTTAAGAAAGAACTGCCTATCTGTTTTCAGGCAGTTTTGATTTTTCCTTAGTACAGTATTACTATTTAGATTTTAGCTCAGGACTGCGTGGATCTGCTTTAACGATACCTTATGCAACAATAAGTACATCACCCTCTGACTAACAAGCTGCTGCCCATGTCTGAGCACTACAGGATTTTAACAGGATTTTGCTAATTTATGCATAGAGTGGAAGGTTAATGTTGACTCTTTTTTATTCAGCAGGGTCATTAGTTCTCCCAGGAGAGGTGGAAGAGACAGTGACTTGCTGTACACCCTTCTTTGATAAGCCTATTCAGCCACGGTTCAGAGCCTGGTCAATTCCCCAGCCATCAGAGAACAAGGCCCAAGAGGTATGAGGTCAAATGTATTCATTCAGACTTTGGGGGTTTGGGGTATTTTTATTTTTCCTATCAGCTTCTACTGTTATGTTTACAAGGACAGAGGGATATAGATGTAGTATATGAAACTGCTATGAGTTAACAAGTCATATTATTAATTTTTAAATGAATAGTGAATTCTTAAATATGTTACGAATTGAAATAAACACTCTATTTTATCTTGCACACTGCTAATATATAATCTTATATTTTCAAAATGTATACTTCAATACTTCAAGTGGTATGTGGGCTTTTTAATATTTAATTTGTGTAACTTACAGAATATTCAAGTAAGCCCTTGAACTTTTAAGCCTTTTAGCAACCCTTACTTAGGTAGAATGATGGACCCATTTAATTTCCCAGTGATTTCATGATCTTATGGCATACTCATTGTCTTAATACAGGAGCCATTTTCTTCACCAGGGAGGTAGTGAATGATTCTTTTAACATGACACTTAAAAGAAAAAAGATTTTAGAATATATTGTGGTCAGAATTAAGATCCGGTCCCTTGGAAATGAGTAGTTGCAAGATGCTGCTGTGAAACTACATTGTCAGGGTCTGGTGTGGAGACATTTGCTTTATGGCCTCTGAGCCTTTTAATCAGACACAGTCAGTGCAAGCTTTAGTTTAGAACTGCTGCCTTCCTTCAGAAACTCAGAAACTCAGTTCTTCTCAAACTGCAACAGAAGGTGTGGATTGCTCACAGGCTTATTTTAAGTCATTAAGCTTCCTATCCAAATAGTCAGCGTGAGCATTAACTTTTGGGGGTGTTTCTATTGCAGAGAATTCTTCACTGCTCTTTTCCCCTGCCTGATCATTGCAGTAGGAGCTGAAGTTAGCTTCCAGCTAAAGTGGGCCAGTTTTGATAGTTTCATATGCTTATTGATGTTCCCGTGAGGCTTAAATCAAGTTTATAAATGACGCGTGACCAATGAAGGTTTGGTGTTATAGCACTGCATATGGTGCCTCCTTTCCTGGCTCAGTTGTGTTTAGTTCCTTGCAATAAACTCTTTACTATATGGAAGAACTCTGCTTTGGGAAAAAGTAGATGTTCTAAAATGACCTTTCAAGCTTTAATACCTACCATTCTGTGAATAAAAATACTCACTCTTTTCCCTAAGGATTGACATAATTCAAGGTTTTTGCCTTTAGTTATATCCATTGGACACAAAATAACACCCAAAAAACTAGAATGAGGTTTTATAGCTTTCTCCTTTCATAACTTCTGTAGAGAAGAAGGAGGGCTGTAGCAGCCTGCAGTGTTCATAAAGGACTGCATATGATTCTTTAAACTATAGTTCATGAAAAATAGATAAAGATCCGACTGCATGCAAAATTCATTTCCATTTGAGGGAAATTTGGGTTATGAAAGAAACTGAGTATTATTACATTGTCTATGAGTTGCTGCATTTTTCAAGGAGAAAGACAATTTTCACAACCATTTGGTTGGTGCCAGGCTACTTAAAATGAAGGCAGTCTTTCCCCTAAATTATAAACATATTTTTGCCTTCATTTAGATAATATAACTGTGGCCTGATTTTTAAAACTGTCAAGACTGAACAGGTCCATTTTAAAGTCCCTCAGTGCTTCAAATTGTCATTGCCTTGAAAATTAAGTCTTGCATTGCTTATGTCAGGACTAGTTTAGAAAGAGAAAAAGATTTTCCTTGGAGACATCTCTGCTTCAAAATGAGACTGTTCTCTGTCCATCAAAACAAATCTGTTAGGGAAGGGCAACATAATGTGGCCGCCTAATTGGTTTTCTTAGAATATGGAAGACCTTTCTGTATGAAGAATAGCAGGATGAGTAATGTCTATGCTATGGAAACACCTGTGAGGCACTTTAGGGTAAACTGTGTATCTCCTAATGTATTGCTAGGGAAAGGTTAAAAAAAGAAGCTTTGCTAAGACCCAATTTATAACTTTGATAATTGTTAAAGAGCATCTTGTCTCCCTGAAAATGTTTTTCTGTCAAAAGGTGTTAGGAAGTGGCTTAGTGAACGACACAGCAAATTATTTGTGTTGCCCAAAAGTGTTGCGTCATCTTTCTTTCTTCCCTTTAGACATAAATATATTTCAGGATTTCAATACCAACAGTGGAGCATACATGACCTCCCACAGGCCACTGCAAATTGAACCAGCATTGATTCTGTGTTTGAAGTACATTACCACGGAACATTTCCCTCCCCTACCTAGAACTTTATTTTCTCCTTTATTTCTACTTAATATATTCTTTCATAAAAGGTATGATAGTATTTTTGTCCTAACGCCTGCTTCCTCATGTCTTTATTTTTTTCTGATTTCCCTCTCTGCATACACATGAGTGCAGTTGATTCATATTTTCCATCCACTTGCTATAAACTTGCATTCAGAGTGGGATTCATCTCACCTAACTTCAGCTTTAAATTTAGTTTTAGTCCTCCAGTCACCAAGAGGCAGAGATAAGCAACTCCAGAAAGTGATTAATCTCACTTGCTGTAAGAATTTGTAGTCGTATGTAATGCATCTCCATCCACAAGCTCAGGCTGGGCTATTTTTGTCTAATTGACTACCTTAGTATAGAAACCTAATTTTTGTATGGCTGGGATTAGGAAAGAAGAATTCTGCCCTTCTTTTCTCCTTTATTTGTCTGTAGTTTGAGCATTCAAAGAAGTATTTAGCATGTCTGTAATTTTATCTTAATCTGTGGCATGGCAGCATTTATCCCCTAAAATACAACTTTCATTGAGTTCCTTTGGTTAAAGTTTTACTGATAGGCCTCAGCTGAGGTTTGTTTCTGCTGCATGCTATGCATAAATGCAACAAGAACACAGAAGAACTTAAAGACAGGATTGACTAAGTCAAAGAAGATGGAAGAGTTATATCTTCTCAGAGGCCAGTAAAGACACAGAGATTGAATGACTTGTCCAGAATGATGAAGCAGAAGTGGAGAATTGGCCAAGATTTATTGACTTCTAGTCCAAGTGCCCCAAGCTCAAACAAACTTTTTTTTCTCCCAGGTACCCCAGGATATAGTAAGCTTATATGAGATCATAGCAGATATGCCTTCCCCTCACATCTTTTTTTTATTTATTGTTAGTGAACTAGTAAGTTTTCCCTTGAGCATGCAATGAAATCACTGGGGAGTGTACGTGCAAGCTTTACATAATTTGAACTAGAGAATCATAGAGTGCGTAATTACATAGAAATACAAATTTTAGAAGGGCAGAGACAAGCTGTTCAGCTAAGTGTAACTCCACACAGATTAATAAAAGAACTGAGTTGCCAATTATTAATAGACTTCTGGAAATGTCAACTATAAGGTATTTTATTTACAATATTACTTTGTAAAACAACCGCTAGAAAAATATTTCAGTTATTAATATGAACATTACAATTTCCCTCCTTTAATTTGGACATGCAGGAACTTTAAATGAAAGTGATTTTTTTCTTCAGCGAATAAATCACAGAAGCAATCTTAAGCAAACTGGCAGTTTTCTAATAGAGCAGGATTCTATTCCCAGAGAGCTCTCAAAAAGATTTCAATTAGATGTTAAATTAGACACCTGAAATACACATATTTCTCTCAGCTCCTTAGGCAAAAATAACAAGATAATAACTTGATCAGCTCAGAGGATTCAGTCTTCTATCATAAAATGTCTTCCTTTTGACATAGAACAAAATTGCAGTTTGCGGTATATAAGTTTTAGATTGCTTGTCTTCATGGAAGTTTGAAGTCTATGGCTTCTTGGGAGAAGAAGAAAAAAGGAATCTCTAATGCTTCGAGTATTCCTTTGAGAGATGAAGCACACTGGTAAATATGCAGTGTGAATAAACTTTTCAAATGTGCAATGAGTGGGTAACAGAGAAATCGTTAACAGGGTGAAGTTGGGTATGTTTTATTTTGGAATCTTATTTCAGTTAACATTGTGAGGTCGAGTTCTGTAAACAAAAATTTTCCCAGTATTTTGCTGTGTCTGCATAAAATGTTCCTGGAATGACATGAAGGCCAAGACAAGGTCAGAGTGGACGTGTGTATACTTTCTGTAACTCTGTTGACAGAGAAAAATAGATTTGCTTTTGTAAAATCCCTATAAAGGCTTACTGTAGTTTGAACTCTTCTTAGCTCAGTTACCTCAGATGTGTGTTGTGGTTTGACCCTGGGCAGACACCAAGCCCCACAGCCACTTGCTTGCTCCCCACCAGTGGGACTGGAAGACAATCACAGGGGTAAACTAGAAAACCCATAGGTTGAGATAAAGGCAGTTTAAATAGGGAAAGTAAAAGATACACACACAGGCAAAGCAAACCAAGGAGTTAATTCACTGCCTCCCATGGGTGGGCAGGTACTCAGCCGTCCCCAGGAGAGCAGGACCACACCACATGTGACAGTCACTCGGGAAGACAAAGGACATCACACCAAGCTCCCCTTTTCTCCGTCTTCCTCCCACACTCTGTGTGGAATATTCCTTTGGTCACTTGGGGTCGCCTGTCCTGGCTGTGTCTCCTCCCATGCACTCCCAACCCTCTCACCACTGTGGCTGTACAAGAAGCAGAAAAGGCCTTGGCTCTGTGTGAGCCCTGCTCAGCAATGACAACGTCTTTGTATTTATCAACCCTGTGTTCAAATCCAAAACAGAGCCCCATATCAGCCACTGTGAAGGAAATTAACTCTACCCCAGTCATAACCAGCAAAATGTTGTGATAAATATTGTTACAACCAAAATAGCTGAAAAATATTTGTGTCTGGCATAATATTTTAGAGGACTGCTTTAGATTTCTGCAAATGAAAGGTAGTAGAACCCTGGTTGCTGCTACTGTTTGTTACCCAGTTGCTGGTAATCTTACTGACAAGGAATTCTACAAGGCTTTGCCTGTGGAAAAGATGGAAATGAATATGCTGAGGAGGTCAAGGAGTTGGCTTTATCTCTAATGGGAATGAAAGTTTGTGTGCAGGCTTTATCTCCTGTTACCATTTTTCAGAAGGGCCATTTATAAGAGTTGATGAAGTAGTCCGTGGACATAAGCAAGATAATCTTTGTGTGCAGAATGAACAGTGTTTTCTAGACTAACTCTATTTATGAAGTTTTTCCCATTTCTAAGTGCTCATGGTCTACACATCTGCATCCAGGATTTTTTGGCTGCTCCAACATGTAAGACAGATCCCTAGAAAACTGAGCAATATAGATGATTAATAAAATTATACAACTGTAGAAACATTATTTCCTGTTTATTCATGCAACATTACAGTTTATTAATAAAGGACGTAGATACTACTCAAATGCTCTCTGCCATGTCAATCAAGAACTCAGCCACCAGAGAGGAATCCAGCTACCACTTGTCTGACTTACTAGACGGCATTAACTGTGTCAATGCTTCTTCTTACAAAATGTCACATCAAATTCCGCAGGATTCTGTGCCTTCTAAACTGAGCAGTGATCATAGGATGCTGAGTGTTATTCCTGCTCTTCAGCAAGTACATATATTCTTAATTTCATGTACAGCAGTAGTCACGGGCTTCACCGAGAACTTGTCAGAAGTTTGGAAAAATGAGCATGTGTTTAAACATTTTGCTGATTTGGTGCTGAATTACTTAAATCTTTGGAAACACATTTCTAGATAATTTATATTAACTTCTTATGGGATAGAGAACATTCCTACACAGCTTTAATATTGGAGATGTGTCTCCTGTGTTGCCCTGAATTCATTTTATGTAACTGCTCACCATAAACCTTTCATGTCACGGTCCCCTGCAGTTTCTTATCAGCATGGAGCCTGCCGTAGTTATTTGTTTTCATTGTTTTAGTTTATAGGCACAGTGTTTATTCTAAGATATTTCAACCAGAAGCAATGCAGAAATACTATACAATATGTCAGCACATATTGGCAAATGCAGTAAGATTCTTATGTTCATCATGCAAGAAATGCAAACTAGCCAATTTCATGTCTCTGAGATGATGAAAAAATTATTGTAGTCTGAATATTGATTATGTGTCATTTTGCTCATTTCAGGCCTTTCCTTCACTGAAGCTGTGTTCTGGGAAGCTTGTTACATTAGTATCAGATGCATGTATGGTGAAGCTTTATGTAATACTAACCCAGATTTTGATGATGTGGAATCTGTCTTTGAAATTTAACATAGCTGCATATAACATGTCCATATCCCCACAGCCTTGCTGTTACAAATGGCAGGAATATAATAGATGTGTGCAAGGGAGGTTTTTAGATTCCTTGCCTTGAGCAAAATTAGTTAATGATATTCAGATACAGTACAGTACAAATGGGGCACATTAAATGGCTTAAATTAGGTCAAATAGAATAATTGAATTTATTCTTTTACTTAAAAAGAGCTTAATCAGCTGAGAGTGTTAGAGTCAGAAAAAATAGTTTAATTAAATATTAATTAGAAGTTTATATTTTGAGCTTCCTTATTATCACTTGCAGCAATATTATTTATGTATCTGTTTTTCCTCATTACAGCTACTGGGCGATGATGTTCAACCATTCTCACTTGATGAAGAATTTGATTATGACAATGTGGCACTGACCCCTAAGTTCTCTGAAGCTGAGCTGAAGGCCATTATAAAGTTGTCTGAAGAGAAAATGGGTACAGATGTCAAGTCAGCACAAACTGAACCCTGAGTCAAAGGTGTTCTGTGCAAGGGCTGTTAGAAAGACCTTTTCATGGGATGAATGTAGCTCCTCGTTGCACCCTTATTTAGTGTTCTTATCTGCACGGCCAGTAAATGGCACCCCCGAGATTTGTCACTTATTCTGTTTAGGTGCCTTGGATCCTGTACTGGCTCAGGATAGGTGTGTGGAGTGACTTCTCCATAGGAGCAAAACAAGCAGGTGGATTTCAGAATAGCGTCGTGGCTACTCTTGCTTATATCTGGTACTGACTTGGTTTCTGAGTAGTAAAAAAGTGGTCTAAGGCTGCCTTTTACCTCATTCTTTCTTCTTTCAGTATAGCAACGAAGAGCTCTTTAAAAGCTGACAAATTAGTCCATGAGCTCTTTAAATGTGTAGAGATACATGAGTGAATAAATCTGGGAACATTGCTTTTTTCTCTGTCTTTTGAGTTACTTCAGTTCTGCAGAAAATAAATATTCCTGTTTCCAACAAACTTTTAGTGTTGATCAAAATTGATGTGGTACAACTCCTAAAATTAAAACAGTAACTGCTCAAACCAACTCCCCCCTCCACACAGAGGAGAAAATAACAATCTCATCCATTAAAGGAATTGGCTTTGAAAGGCTGTCAGATTTTACGTTTTTTCACAGGAGGTGATTCCAAATAACAGCTATAGCTTACAGTCTGCATCAAAGAAATACAGCAAGCTGGAGTTGAGTAAAGGTCAGCTATATGGGTGGGAGAGAAGAGTGTGCATCTCTGACACGAGGTAGTATGTACTCCTTCTCTGAAGAGTTTAGAATCCTTTGTTTTCAGCTAACTGTAGAAGCTTTGCTTTTGAGGCTTGGTTTAACATCACAATGCTGCATTGTATTTTTGGTCGTTTTCTGGTATAACTGCATTGACTAAAGTTTACTGACCTACATTTTGTCCTTGACCTCTCTTTGTTATTTCTGAAGTGGGAGGCTAGCATGATAAATATGGGAAGAGTGCCTGAGCAGACTGACAGGCCACCAAACCATAGATTTGTTTAAAGGCTGTGGATGAATTTCTGTGACCAGTTGGCTGCTTCATTGTCAGTAATTTATAAAAGCAAAGAAAGGTCTTCTGATGTTCCAAAGGAGATTTTCTGGATCAGTGATTTTGTAAACCACAACCATGCTCCACTGAAATCTGAATAGCATTGGTTTTGAGGAATGGCATTTACCTTGATTAGGGGATATAATTTAAAAGTGAGATTCTGGGAAAAAAAACAAACCAACCAACCAAACAAACCAAAAAAGAAAGAGATCTCACAAAAGATAGTTAAGGAGACTGATACAAAATTACAAGTATGTTGTATAGAAAAATTAGTTTGTACAGGACCTTGCTGGTAGAGGTATTGAGTTTTTTTTTTTTTAACACCTACACTCAAAAAGATGCCTGTGCTGTAATTAATTTTTTTTTAATGTAATTGGCTGTGTAGCAGATTCTGCTGGGTTTTCTGAAACTTTTTTAAAATGTGAATTTATTTTAATTCAATAAAGTGTTTTGTTGGACTCAAGGTATTTTAAATTAAATGGTTTAGATCCAACTGGAGTTTTCCAGTGAAACCTTAAAGTTAAAAAATTTCTGAACAGATCTAGTTATTAATTCATCTTCTTCTGAAGGACACAGATAATATGTATAAGTCAGAAGGATAAGAAGTAAATTCTGGAAGAGCTCCATAACAAATCTGGGAGAAAGAAATGAAGAAGTGCTGTATAATGATAGCAAGGTCAGCCTTTGAAAGCCTCAACAGAAAAATAAGGGAGACAACCTCATTAACATATGTATGTATAGCAAAGATAAAGTAAGGAACCTTCTGTCTGAGGGATCTCCCTGTACAGAGTTTGCTGTCCTGCAGATAAAGAATCAGTGATAAAGGTGAACGTTTGTGGCTTTGTGGAATGGTGAATTAGGTTTTTTGTGTGTGGTTTTTTAAAAAGGCGTGAGTCACACAAGCTAGAGATGAGTGCTGTGGGAATCCTATAGCCAGTAGAGTCAATGAGAAAACTTGTCTAGGGGTTTATAATATTCTTCAGTCCACGTCAGCTCTGGAATCTCTTACGAGCATTTTCTATTCATTTCATTATCAAATTTTCACTGTACATTAGGGATACATACAGCTATTCAGTTCCTTCTCTCATAAGCAGATGATTCTTACCAAATGTTCAGAATACCTATTATGCTCCATGAGTGTCATTCAGTATAGTCATTATATGGTTTCCTTTGATATAAAGAAACACTTTGCTGCAGAATAGCCAAAAAAATTGGAACTCTTTAGTGACATTCATCTTACACAGAGAATTGGGAATAATTCACTTACATTTACACTGCTCATGAGTTAGATTTTTACTCTTTGGTAACAGGCATGAATATCACTGTGAACATTAGGCAATATAGGCTACATTTTCTGTACATGACATTTTATTGGCCTGCCCCTGTGGTTGTTTTTGGCTTGTACCAAATTTGATCACCTTTCACAGAGGAGGCATATTTTTCCTCTTAGCCATTACCAGGTTGTCATTTTTAAGAACATACTTTATGTGCATGTTAAATTTTATACTTGCTCTTGGAGTTAGTTACCTGGAATTGTTTTAGTGTTGTGAGGTGGTTTGAAGTCTGAATAATATATATCTTTCCCTCTTGTAGCTTGTATTCTGTTTAATATTTAATATTTTCAGCAGGGTTTGGCAAGGGACATTAATCTTTTCTATTTATGGCCTTTTCTAAACATTTCTCCTGCTTTTCAAGAGAATTAAAGGCAAAACTCTCATTTGGAACAGGAAACTTGGAGTGCTACTTGGGATCGACTTAGAGGCTGCTGCAGTAGGGAACATCTTTCTCCCTACCACACTGACAAGGATTTTGAACTGCAATCTCTGACATTGGGTGAACCCATGGGAAGTGAAGGCTGTGTGATGCATCTCCCCAGTCCCTTTGTAGTAATGACTTCATTGATGTCTAAAGTGCAGCAGAGATGTCCATCCTTATCAGTCAGTGAGCATATCTGTGTTGAACTTGTGGCTACCTTTGGTGTTGCCAAAAGGATACTGAGTGTTTCTCTACACAGTCTTGATGGATCCTCAGTTATGGGGAGGAACTATTTGTTTTAGGAACTCTTCGAGTTTTATGAGAAGTAAATAATCCTTCCACTGGGGATGGAAACTGAAGGGTTGTTTCCTTGGCTGGCTGAGGTGAAAGCTTGGATATTGTTAATGTTCAGGGTTAATGTTCACTTCTTATGACTGTAAAAGGAACAGTAATTATTTGTTGAGATAACGGTTGTGGAAGAATGAGACAAAAACTGAAGAAATGAAACAATATGCAGGCAAATCTGACTCAGACATTGTTATGGGTATATTTCTGTTAATACACAAAGGTATCCTGGTGTACACTTGCACACATACACACAATACCACTGAAGGAAAGTAATTTTAGTATGGAGAGTACCTACCAGATAATTCAGAACCTCATGAAGAAGATGGTGTGGAAACAAATCCCTCCTCTTATAGAAAATACTGATCCTCTGGCCTTGATTTTCAGCTGCTATAAACTGGCAGAACTCCACTGAGGCCATCTGTATTCATACAGAGCAGACAGGAGTCTGGTATTTACAGTCTTAGCTGAAAGAATATGGAGCCAAATCAATTCCTGATTTCACTTCACTGAATATATAGTTATGTATATGACCCATTATCATTACGGGAAAAGATTTAAATGAAGAGCCAATGAAAATGAAATGTAAAAAACATATCTTGTAACTGTTCAGATACTACACAGGTTTTTTTGGAGTTTCTGTAGTTGTGTGTGCTTAGAACATTGCTTTTTGCTTTAACAAAAATATCCCATATATTTTCAAGCTGGGTGCAAATCATGAAACTTGATTATGTACATAACTACTAAAGATTCTGACCTCCTTTAAAATGCTTTTTGTTCCTTCTGCATCTTGACAAGGATTGAAAGTGGACTTTGCTCTATCTTGGAATAGTTTTTAAAATAGCTGACGTCCTTTTTAAAAGCATACACGTTCTTATAAAGGTAGGCTTTTGGTTAGTGATGCTACTCTAAATGCAGAAGTAAAAATAGGACCAAATTCCTGGTTGCTCAGCAACTTCATTTACATCATAGTGTGGGTAAACAGACATTTGGTGTACAAGAGTCTGCTTGGGTAGCAGGCTGGTTTATATCCTGTTGTTCTCCACCTTTAGTTTTACATGGGAGTCTAAGCAGTAGCTTGGTCCCAGCAAGGTATGAGTGTTCACAGCCCTGCCAAGAGACTGTGAGACAATTCACTTACACTGACCAAAGCAGCTGAAGCAGCAGTCTTGTGCTGGGGCTCCCTGCACACTCCAGTACAGTTTAGCCAAGTGTGGCCGTTCACCTCTCTTCAGCAGAGATTTGTGTTACATCAGTGGTGAATGTGCTACTGCTGAAGACGTGGCTGACAAGGCTTGGAGCAGAGATCCCTTGGGCTCCGTTCCCTTTCTGCGCTGTGCTGAGCAGACAGCTCACTACCCTCACTACCCTCCTTCCCAGGCTGCAGCTGAGCGCCTGCGTTTCCAAAGGCCTGAGTAAAGTGAGGAACCCCCTGCTGAGGGTTCTGCTGGCCTCAGGAAGCAGCTCCTTGCCCGCAGAGGCAAGCGCTGGTGCCAGCCCAGGGCATTCCCACCGTGGAGCGCTTTCTTGTGGCCAGCTGTCAGTTAGCACAGGTGGGCCCGAGGTGCCACATCTGTCCCGGGCTCCTCTCGCTGAGAGCCGGCTGCCTTTGCCCATCCTGGGCACATGCAGCTCTCCCAGGTGCTAAGTGCCTGCACATCCCTTGGGAAAACAAGGCAGACAGCCTTCTCTGTAATGGTGTTAAGTTGTAAAACATCTCAAAAGATGATGAGTTTGGTAAGATTGTGATTGCTGGCTGTTGAAGGTGGCACCTTGTGTTTTGCTAGCAAGATACTGTAAGCGCACATTGCAGGTGTATGGGCTGTGAAATACCACAGATTAGACTGAAAATGGTTTTAGTGCTTGTCTGTGACAAGTTTGTAAGAAGAAAAACAAGTGCTAAAAGGTACTGTCATTTTTATAGACAAGCTACTTTATTTGCAATTGCAGTGCCCCACAGTTAAAATGGAAATCAATTTTAATGCCTTGTGAAAATGCAGAAATATTTGTCTCATTTATAGCACTTCCAAAAAGGACAGATAATAAAATTCCCCTGATTTATGATCTGTTATTTTATGTACTCTGTGGTGCCTTATTCAGTACATCTCTCCACATAAAGATTCCAAAAGAATGAGGAAAGATAGATCTGAACAAGATTCCTGAATCCAACTTCACACTGAATTTCAGATTGTAGAAATTCTCTCCATATTCAAAGCCCTCTTTGATCTGAATATTCCCAAACTTTCGGAAAGTAGATACTTAACTTTAAAAATCACTATCCAAACATTTCTCTAGCGACCACATAGTACTGATCTGGACTAAAAAACCCAAAGCAGTATAAGACCTGCCTATATAAAAAGAACCAGTGAAATGTTAAAATTGGCTTAACTGCACTCTGTATGAAGATAATGGAAAAAAGGACTCTAAAGATAGTAAAATTAAATGAAAAATGTTATTTTTCTGGAGAGTGAACCATACTAAAATATTCTGTTGCCTTCATGCATTTTTGTTGAAAGCCTTTGAATGTCCCCAACTGAAAAATTAGTGTAATCATTTTGTAATTCATATAGATATACAACACAGTTATCTCTTGAGCCATTAAAATGAGATTAAAATCTGTGTGAGATTCTTCAGTATATTTTGTGGCTGTGCTGACACCATGAATTAAGGCTTTAGCCTCATCATATCATATTTTACATTCTATCATATTTTACAACAAAGTTTGTTCTTCTGTGGCTGTTGTGGTTGAGGATTCTTGTGGCAGTTTCTGAAGAGCAGGTGTGTGCTTGTAGCGAGTAAGCTCTGAGTTTTTTTGTATCTGTGAGCTTTTATGTAAAGATGCTTAAAAATTTGTGAGGTGCAATATGATGTGCATATTTCTTAGAAAGAAGCGTCACTTATGATGTTGCTTATGCTCTTCAGAATAACTTAGCAAGAGGACAAATTCTACTGATTACCTAAAGTCTTGATTCTACCATTTAGATTTGCTGCAGATTGTACATTTTGTGTTTGAGAGAGAAATGCTGGAGTGCATTTTTCATCCTCTTTTGCTTATTTTTGATTTTGTCTTTCCTATGTCAGTTTTGGAATTAGCTTTCCAGAAGTTGACACTACATCAATCCGACGAGCTACTTTCTTGCTGGATGAAATTTTAAAGTAAAAAAGATGGAAGGCTGGTGTGCGGGCCAGGAAACATCAAAGCAGGGTTAGCATTTCATGCTCAAGCTTAGCATTTGCAAAGCTGTCAAAATAAACAATCAGGAAAATACAAATAATGGTCATCCTACTTATTGAATGAAAATTTAATTCCAAATTGCCTTTGTTTAAATCAGCTGCTTACACTTTGTCTCCTCTGCTTACCAAGGATTCTGTTAACTAACATATTTCAAAATCCAGACTGCCAAAAATACTGACAGCTTTCAAGAGCTGAACAACATTTCCCACAACAAAATTGTGATCCTTTTAAGGCCCTTTGTTTTGGGTTGTGACACATTGCCTAAATTCCATGAATTTATTCCCCATTCATGAATATTAGTGATGTAAACTGTACAAACCCCCAATGGACCAGTGGATATCCTTCTGCTGAGAGCAGGAATAAGAGAGGTAGTGGGAAGAGAGGTTGGCTGAGCAGCCAAAGGTGCTTGTGCTCCAGATGTGATGCTTGATATTTTGCTTTTGATTCTTTGCAATGGTTGTGTGAGAAGCTTGGTTGTCAAAAGCCAGCTGAAAAACACCCCTCCAAATCCCCGTGTATGAAGGTGCTGGCAAGCAAGCTAACCAAATTCAGCTGGCTACTGAATTTAAAGGGCAATAGTATTCATTACAGGGCGTGTTTTACAAGGTGCTGGCAACTGATACCATTTACTAAGTGGCAGGATTGGGCTCTGCTCACAAATGTGCAAATCTGGCACTGCTTGTAATTCTATACTTCCTAAATTTAATTTTTGAAATGTATATTCTTCTGATACTTTTGACTCGCTGCCCCAGAATCAACAGATCAAGGACATCCTTCAAAAATGCTACTAAAAAAGTATCCTGAACAAAAGTGATGAAATTAAGAATGAAATAAAATTAAGTAATATTAAATTTAGGAAAAACATCATGCTGAAATTCAGATTGACTAGACTCTGCAAGTACCCCAAAGAGAAGCTGATGGAGCTGATTTGCTAAGGTAAATTAAAAGAAATCTGGAAATAAATATTGGAGAATATGCTTGCTATAGGGATAGAGTAGTGCATCAGCCAGGAGCTGGATTTCATTAATATATTTTCTCTAAGATTAAGGTACATGAGAATGAATGGTTGAGGTTTGAAGAATTTGGCTTTTTGAGATTGTTTTGTCTTGAGTTCCAATTCCTGTAATGGAAGAAAGGATGGTTCAGTTTAGTGAAGCAGGTTCAGTCTGATCATTTTTGTTCTGGAGCATCTCTACTAACTCTTGATCTGTACACAGGCTGGCAGCCCATTTGTGAAGCATCACTGCCAGCATTTGCAAAAAAGAGCAATGATATATTATTTAAATATTCTGCCTTTTTTTTTGACAGTCTCATTGCATTACAATTGCACAGTAAGATAGGAGAGATGGCTTTTTTTTTTCTTTTAATGTTCTTAAAAAGGCAACTTAGATTAGAATTTGGAAGGGGAGTGCTGGATCAGAGCCCCATCAGGGCTTTGCAAAAAACCTGTGTCTATGTGTAGATCTTTGGTTCATGAGTGCATGGCTCAGCCTTGAGCTCTTTGCTGAAGTAAATGACATCACATTTGATCTTACTTCGGAATAAGTGAAGTTATTTTTTTTTTCCAGAATCCAAAATCTCTGTCAGATATATTTTGCAGGGCATGCTTCTTTTACTGTTTTCCCTCCTTGCCTTTATTGGTCTCAGCTGCCACTATACAACAGCAATCAATATAATATAGGGTACAGAGAATGTGCTTTGGCATTGCTACATTTTTCAGCAGGAAAATGGACTCTTCTCTGTACTGAGAGATGAAGAAGCTGTTGAAATCCTTTGACTGACCATCTGTAAATTTGAATAAATGCATATTGAGGTAAGCTGGTATTTTTGTGAAGCATTTGTTCTGCCCAAATCAGGGAGGTGCTGCTGGTTGATATAATTCAGAGCAAAACTCAGTGAACTTCAAAATTGTCTTTTGGTCATTACAAATTTCCCTTGATATTCCCATCCCACTGTAGCTCTATCAGAATCAACACAGCAAATACATGGACACTCCCTGTCTTTTTCAGTTGGGTTCTTGTATAACACTGCCAATTCTCTGGGACACTTCCAGGGAGCTGCAGCTTACTAAGAGATGCCCCAGAGGAGCATGGAGTTTTTATTTATTTTCTGTTCCAAAAGAGCCTCCATGTAATCCTGCCTCACCCTGCCCTCCCCAAAGGAATGACTAGGGGAGAGTACCAACATTTAGATTGATTACTACTTGTTGGTGTAACACTGTTCAATTTTGCTTTTCAGTTCACCTTCCCCAACCTTTCCAGATGGAATTTTTCCTCTGGTGTCAAGTCCTGAGGAAACAAAAAAGTGTGTTTCTTCAAACCACCCCTATATGATTAAGATTCAGAAAGATGTTTGCTGATGTATTCAACAGGAGAGGAAACTGATTGCTACCTCACAGTAAAGTATCTCTGTTATAAATGTTAATTGTTTTAAGCACTCTGGAGTTTTCTGTGACCTCTGGACATTTTTTTTTTAAATTATTGTTCATACAATAGAATGAACAGTCTCTCAGAAGAAGGGGAGAAAATAAGTACTTTGCTGGTCTACTTTCAGGTAAGCTCTAACAGTTCAAGTGGACCAATTGCACATAAGAGAGCAACAACTTTTGTAAAGCTTCATTTGAATCCCAAAGGGGAAAAATGATAGAAAATCAATTAACTTTCCACATGAAAAAATAGCTCATATTGCAAAGCTTTCCTTGCATAGTTTTCTGATTATGTTTGAAAGCAAATTGCCTTGATTATACCTTTGATGGGAAGGAAAGTATTTTAATTAATTTAATACATGCTATAGCAGTGCTAAATTGTATCATGGAACAATTAAGCGGGTCTACACTGATATTTTTGCCCTGTTGAAAATGGATATTGCTCACTTAGTGAGTCATGCTCTTGCTGCGTTGACGCAATTATCCATTCATCGCAGAGCATGTGACATGAAAGTTATTAGGACCTTTTATATAGGAGAGAGGCTGAGTGGAGTAAACAAAAAGCCCATTTCAGTGAAGAATCGTGAAAGTTCAGAGCCTGTACCCACACTGGGGGCTGAACCCAAACCCTCAAGCCCTAAAACAGTCCCTACTTCGGGAATATTCAGGCTTCAGATGTATTTTCTACAGGTCTTGGACTGAAATGAGGAGTGGAAGTGATTGTCTGTTAGTCATGTACTGACACGATCCTGAAACTCACATGCAGCTAAGAACAATTGATAGCAAATTTGTAGTAGCATCTAGTGTAGTTGCTTAGCTGCTTCTGAAACCAATTTTTGCCTCAAGCTGAAAACAATTACATTTGTTGTGTTTAATAAGAATAGGGTTTTTAAATGGCAATTTTAATTTAAATGTTGTAAATATGACAAGAAATAACACAGTTGATTGGGGTTTTTTTTTGCAAATCGTGCATGTTCTTATATTGATATTACATTATATTTTTGAAAGAAAATAATGTTAGGAATCTTCTTGATATGTCTGTTTGATATTGGACATGTTCTTGTCTTGCTGAACTAGTACAACTGGGTCACATCACTTTCCCTGATGGATCTTGTCTGGTGGAAATCTATTTGCCTGCATCCTGCTTTTCATGCTGAGGTGGGCTAGGTCTTTTCTGGTGAGCTGTAGAATCAAATATCCAATAGCTGAGTAATAAAGGAAAGACTCCATCACCAGAGAATGTCTCATGAATTAACTCACAACTGTCTAAACTCAGATAAAATATTATCACAGATTTTTCTAATGTCTCAAGGCCATAAACAATGAAAAATAAAAAGCTGCACAAAAGAAGAATAGTACTCTCATTGCATAATCTCTGATCTTTCTGGGTTCTTAGAGAAGGGCCAGCTGATGAGGGATTTGTTTATAAAGGGAAGCTAGTAACTATGGTTATGGCAAGACTTGAGATGGCATAAGAAGCTTTCTAGCAGCAGTGTAAAGAAATGAATTTCAGAGGTGCAAAATTATGGCTGTGAGCACTGTACCACAGGACAGGTAAGCTCTGATTTAGTATGTTCTTCATTATTTAGAGATTTAATTTAATTAGAAGTCTTAGATTTCACAATTAACATTTTGAATTGTGACAGAATTGGGCTGGAAAACAACAGTAACCAAGGAGTGCTGTCAGATGCACTTTCTTGTCTTGTGTACCAATAAAAATATTTAGTGTTGACCAGAATGGCAAAACCAGGAACCAGAATGGCTGCATGACATGCCTGCATTAAGTAGAGAGGTGCAATTTGTGCCAGTTAATTCAGTAAAGATTCACTGCTTTGAGGACACATTTCAAATTTGCTTGTGGCTCACTGAGGGTGTCCATAGGGTGAAAGGGCCAGCTCAGTACCTGCCCCTCCCTGCAGGTTTGCTGCCTGTCTCCTGGGCCAGTTGAGGACTGTAGCTTCAGTGACCTTGACCGTGGTGGTCAGGCTTAATTGACTCTGTGTGTGTAGTCAGTAAATGTATCCACGCTGCTGGTACAATCACATAAATGCTTTTTCCAACTGTGGCATGAATGGTTCAATGTAGCCCTCCACCTTCTCATCAACTGAGATTATGAAGCAAAAAAAACTTGTTTCTTCTTAGTTATTTAAATTTGCATTTTCTACCATTGCAGACACCATACATTTATGTGCTTCTTCAGTTCTTCCAAGTGAAAAATACCAAAAACATAGCATGTCTTCACTCTTCTGTAGCTTGATTGCATTAATCTTCTGTGTTTAATGTTTACCTTTTTTCATAAAGAGGAAAGAAAATACATTCTAGCCTTATTGAAAGGCAAAGATAGATTGTTTGTGAATTCTATTAGTGCTGAGATCAGCATAACACTTACTCAAGACCTAGCCCCTCTGAAAAAAAACGAGGTTGTGTCAAAGGTGATTGAAAATGTCACTGATCCTGAAGAGCAATCATGTATGGCTAATCATTCCCAGTGTAACTAGAACGTGATTTTTATTGGATTACTCTAGGAAAGATGCTTCTTGGCATCTTGGCAGCTTCAGCAAAAAATGTTAAAGAACTATGATATTTTTAGAAAAAAACACTCCCTCCTGATCTATTTCAGTTCCTGAATTTTCCACTTAAGCCTGGGATCATTAATTCCTAATGCAATTTGTGTGCCCCATGAGAACAACAGACCAATAGGAGTCTCCCAAGTGTGCTGCCAGCTGGCTCACTCTGTAGACTGGTGGCTGATTGGCAGTGCTCCAGACATAGTTTCCCTGTGCCTAAATCCACAGTAAAACAAAATTTTTTGGGGGGGAGAAATTACTTACCTACCATAATTTTTTTTCTTTTTCTCTAAAATAACACAGAAAGGAGAGTAACTGTATTGACTCCATAAAACCAGTTCTGGGTGCAGAGCACATGGTGGCAATGTTGCACCGCTCCTGAGCAGCTCTCATGTGGCACTTACCCAAGCCATATTCATTTACTGTGCAATAAATAGATGCAGTAGAGTGCTGCTTTACCCAGGGAATATTATACTTGTACATGGTAGCACTGATTGTGTTTTCTGGTAAAATAAAGAGTAAGGTATAGGAAAAATAATTTTTCTTCCTTTCTTTTTACCATTTCTGTATCATTTGCATGCATCCTAGGCACAGAGATACAGTTTAAGTTTTGCAGAAATAATGTAGCTGGTATTGGAAAAACATATGACAATTTAGTTTCGATCCATAAACCAAGTACACCTACCTTAGAGGAGTACTGAGGGTAGTAAAACCCTCTACCCATCATGCACACAGAGAACTCGGAAACTGAAGGTTTCTTGCTTTCAAAAGGTTTTACTATTTAAACAAGCTAGCTAGCAACTCTCTCTTTGAAAAACATCTCTAGCCTAAATATAAGCTTTCCTAAATGTCTTCAAAGAAGTGGAAGGAAACTTTTCCTTAGCTGGAGAAATTCCAGGCACATATAAGTGTGAATTCCTGGGTTCAGTTGCTGTGGATGGCTCTTGGCACAAACTCCTGAGAGCCTGTGTGGTTTGGCTGAACTCTTCAGTGATCACTGCAGCAGAGCAGCCAAGGATTCATGTACCTCTGGCTTTCTTCTCTGTTCAGCCTGACAGGAGGGCCCTTCAGAGGCAGACCGAGTAGGAGACTACTTGCATTACAAAGGCAACACTGCTGAGTATTTCAGATCTCTGGGGCTGTTGTCTTTCATATTTGTCCCGCTTTTGGTGTGCTCTTGCACCTCTAGCAACGCAGTTCCCAAGCCACAGTCTTCCCTGGTGTTCCTCTGCTTTTAATGATCTCTGTGCCCTGGCAGACAAATCTTTTACTGTGCCTGTCATGGCTAATCTGATTTCCATTCCACCAACACAAGATGAATGAGGTTTTTCTTCTGGTTTTATTTGGTTTTTTAGATCTAGACATGGTATCAGCACTGCCTGGTTATTCTAATTCTCCTTAAAGAATCTGGATTAAACTTTAGATCTTGATGGCAGGAGCAATGAAGTCAGCAGGTTTCCCCAGAGCATTTCCACACTGCTTTCTTGGTCTCCGAGTGGGAGAGGCCAAGGGGTGAAACGAAGCTGCAAGATGTCAAGATGCCTCCTTATAGAGCAAGAAGGAAAATACAGGTTATTTCAGCTAACAAGCAATATCGTACTTTGTTCCCTTCTCCTAATTCTATCAGACACAACTGTAAACTAAAATTTAAAAAAGCAAATGTCAAAGTATGGGAGCAAGCACTCCAAGTAAGCCACACTCAACCAGCTGCTTAGATTCAATTACTGGGAGACAAGTGCATTCAAACTGGTTGGTATGTTGATTTTTATGAGCAACACATGTTCACAAAGACCAGCAAAAAATAAATATTAGAAATTAAACAAATATTTGTATCACTTTGCTGTTAAGGTTACTGTAAATAAAAACATCTAAAACCACTGAAAATATGTTGAAGTAATTGATGCAGCAATGGCAGAGAAATGGTGTTTTTTTTCAATGTCTAAGACCTTTATTAGGTGTACATTTTCTGGATGAAGATCAAAAGCTGTACAATTCGATGTCTTCTTTGTTTATTCACAAGAGGGGAAAACTTAAGTGGTAGTGGAAAAATTAGAATGGAAATTGGCCTATAACGGCTAATCAGGATTTTAGTATGTCTTGCCTCTCCTTGCATCCAAAAACCAAGATGGAGGCCTTTAGAAATGTTCTGAGGGAGGAAACCTTAGTGCCATACGGTTATTTTTCAGATGTGCAACATAGCCCACATGTTATGATCATTATTTCTACTGTCAATATTTTTTTAGAAAGAGAAATAAATAAGAAGAAATGGCCATGATAATGAATTTTCTCGAAATGTCTTGTCCTGAAGTAATTCAGCTGGAACTGTAAAGGTCCCAATTCAACCTGTGCACACGAGTCAGACCTGCTGCCTGTGCCACTGACTCCCTGGGCCAGACTGACACAGTTCCTGATCTTTCAATCCTATTACCCACCCTCTCTGTGTTGCTGCTGAAGCTTCTTGGGCCTCTCCGTGTTCCCTGCCTCAGAAATGCTATGATAGCTCTCATACCCAGTGCTTATTTTATTTCATTTCATTTCTCCCTATTCAGCATCTGCCAAGTCCCCACTTGCCCAACACCTGTCAATAGTGTGTTGGGGTTGTACTACTTTGTGTGATTTTCTGTGCTCTTTATTTTACAGCCCACACTGCTGGAGATTAACAATGCAGTGAAATTTCATTAGGAGCCCTTGGCCTAGCTGCCTGCAGTCACAAGGCAAAGAAATGCACCATCCTGTTTCCCTCAGAGATTTAGTTTATCTTCATTTTCTGTTTTGGTTTTAAATCAAGTTTGAAAATGACAGAAACAAATTCAAACACTACTAGTAAGAAAATGATAAATCCCTTTTATAAAAAGTATCATCTGTGAAATGCAGAGAAATAGCTAATCTAAACATTTATAATTTAGAGAGAAGGATATTAAGATCCTTAAAAAAAATCTTTCTGGCTTTTGCTCATTTTCTCACACATAAGTAAAATATCTGTTTGCTAATCTCAAACAGGTGCTAAAAGCCCAAGCATTTGCCAGCTTCTCTAAAAAACCTGCTTTTGCCACATTATATTAATGATACAGTGATCTTCTGCAGCATCTTCTGCCAATCTTTTTTAAAAGCCAGTACAAATGTAATTTCATTTTTGCAGTCAAGGCCTTAAGTCCCTTGGAGTCTCAGCAAGGCTTCAGTGGTGTGCGGATTTATTTCCACTGAGCAGCCAGAAGTATTTCAGCAAGAGAAAGATGCTGAAGAGAAATGCAGTAGCTCTAGATAGTAAAGGCAGACACTGTAGAGTTTTGACTGAGGGATAGAAAGTTACAGAGATTGTGATATTTAATGCTCATCACTAATTGAGAGATGATGTATCTTTCCTACTCTGGTATTATTTTGCTTGGTCGAAGTTTGATGGTAACAAGCAACAAAATCCATAGTAAATCGTGTATTTTCTCTTCTACAGGAATAGCACATGAAAAAAGTGTGAACATCACATTTAAATGTTGAAATAACAGTCCTGTTTCCATGAAGTGCATATAGAAGGGATTTATTGTGTGAGTTTCAGATGTAGTGCTTCCTTTAGAGGCAAAACCACAGAGTAGTTCAGACAGGACCATGGAAATGCAATTGTCCAGCTTGCCCAGCAACTAAACACAGTTTGTTCTCATAGGAAGTGACACAGGCTAGAAAATGGTTAGTGGAGACAGTGGCTCTGCTATCCTGATTATCTCACTTTATTCTTCTCTACTATCCTGCAATCACTAGGCAATCTGTTTTGTAGCAAACTCACTGTCTTTGGAAAACTTCCTTTTCATGTTTTATTACTTAATGGAAGCTCCTTGTTTTAGGTGGTCTGGGCATCTGCAGCAGTATAGGAGGTCAGCAAGATGCTTAAAGTGTATTCCAACCTTTTCCATGCTGTTCTATGACAGATGCTTTGTCCAGTCATATTAACCTATTATCTTGAAAATAAGTTCCTATTAAAGAAAATGCACTCCTCATTTCACCCCCTTACTTCAAAAATCTGTTCTAGTGTGCTATTGAGGTCAGAGTAGTGAACCAGCAGTATCCATGCAGTATTTTTTACCCCTTCCACAAAGGTATTATCTTTCTGTTTGTAGTCATAATATTTTCCAAATTGAAAATTTATTAAAAATCCTTACTGCTCAGTTTGTGACTCAGTCTGTTTTGTTTCTTGTCGTTCTGGGATTAAGTGTATCTGGTTCACTTTGCTGCAGTCACTGGGGGTTTGTTTCTCCCCCAGAAGACATTATTTTGAGATTCTCAGTTCCAGGAGCAATCACACTTCTGCCCTCATGTTCAACATTGTTCATAAAATAAACATATTTCATAAGCAGCATTTCCCTTCTAGCCTGCAGCAATGAGACTTGACATTTATATGTTGCCCCACACATTCATCACATGATATTGTCAGATTCTTTATGATTAACTGATATAATTGACTTCTGAGATAAAAAGAAATTTATGTATGAGAATCCACAGAATCAAACAAAGTTTTGGTTGTATTCCAAAGCTGAACTGAGAAAGGGAGGCAATATATCTTTGCTGAGGACAGCCATTCCTTTAGGAAAGCAAGTGTAAGAAGAGCCACTGCATCAATACTGGTGAGAAGCAAGGGCATGCCAAATTTATCCCACACCTTGGCAGCGTATCAGAGCAGTGTATCACAGAGAATGCAGGAAAATACAAAGCAGACATCAAGGAGGTCACAGCAGGTAAGCAGCATTCTCCAGCTTGGCAAGAAGTCTTTTGCCCTTAGGAAGGACTGACTTCTCTTTATTTTTTGGACTGGACTTTCACTGCACAAGCATGAAGCTTAGCAGCATCACGCTATACTGCATCGGTCATCTTACAGATGAATTCCTGGTATTCAAAAAAAATTTAAAAATACAGTGGATGTGAACATCAACAACCTTGCATCCAGAACTGCAGGTCTCCCACGACATTTTTGCTACTTAATGTGTTGAACAGGTTTTTGTTACTGTTACTACAATTTGATTCCATGATGAAAGCTTTGAGCACCACTCCTGGCAAGCACTTATAACTTGCTTTGAAACCACCTGAGTGTCTCTGGGCTCACAACTGCAGATTTTTACAAGAGCTATATTCATTCAACTTTTTTTGGGAATTCAACAAAATGGGAAAAAGAAACAGCAACCTTCAGACAGTGCTGCAAGGGTAGCATACATGAATTTAGACAGGAGTGCAGCCATTTGAACATTAAGAATATTTCAGATCTTATTTCAGCTACAATGAGAAGAGAAGGCTTTTCTTGGTGTCTTCATGGCTTTGCTAGCAACTCTTGCCTTTTACACTGTATGCCTGAATAAAAGAGTGCGATTTTCTTCTTTGCTTGATGATGGAAAGGTTTTAAATTAGCCAGAAAAAAGATTTTGTTGAGTAATTTAATTTTCCAGCTGGAACATGGTGTGATTCTAGAAGATTTATCTTCCTGATGAGGACAAACTCTGAGATCCCACAACTCCAGAGGGAGGATCAGTTTGGCTGAGGTAATTTGTATCCAGGGAGTGGTGTGCTGTGCCTCTAGTTTGAAGGGAAAGTCTATCTAACTTTCCTCACTGCATATATTAAGAACTCCTTTTTTTGTTTCATATTGTGGCTGCAGTTTGCAAGAAGTGACAGACACTGCATGAACCACCAGCTAGTTAGTTTTTCAACTACAGAACTGAATTTCAGCAAAGGGAGATAAATAAGAATACTTCAAAACCTAAAGAAACCTGTTCTTGTGTTAATAAAAGAAAACTGAACAAAGGAAGGAATAAGACAGGGAAGATTAAGTGACTCCTTATCTCATAGCACAGTGACATTTTCTTATCCTTCTTAGAATTCGTGGCCAGCCCTAGGAGTTGTGTTAGTAAACTTACATATTAAAATTCCAACTACTTGCTGAACTTTAAAATATTTTCCCTAATGCCCATTAGATTGAAAAGGAATCTTCATTATTTCTCTATTTGTGAATGGCTTCCGTCTGTCAATGTTATTTTGTGAGACAGCAGTGGCTGAGGCATTGCTTTACCTTTATTTATGGTGCTTGGAATTACAGAGTTATACATACTACGAAGTAAGCAATAATTTATGACAAGGTGTGCAGTATGCAAAATGTCATGTAGTTTGCAGAGATTAATGCATGAGCCTAGTGCAAATACATTAACTTAACCAACTATCTGGAAAGCAAGCTTAATGAAAGAGGGAAATGAATGCAAAATATGAAGAAAAAGGCATTGTAGTGACAGAAAACACCATATAGCATATGTATTTAATATAGGGACACCTATGAATTGATAGCTCATCTCTGAGTTAAGTACACGTGTATTTGTCTTGGTAGGGACAGTTGCATAAATCAGAACAGGCCAGTTATGCCTGACAATCAAAAACAGCACAGTGGGCTGAGTTCAGCAAATCTTAGTCTGTTCTTGTCTTAGGGGTGTCACACATCAAGATATAGTATTTAGAAATGAGTTTCTACCACATTTTAAATTAAGTGTCCATGTCTCATCCTGCTAAGTCCCATTTCTGCAATATGGATTAGTAGAAAAGGTAAAGCAACTCTGTGTCTTTGAGTCTGTGCATTCCTAATAAATTGCTGCATGTTGTGATCTTTGGGAAAGACATCCTTATCCCCTCAGGAACACACATAAAACCATGACCACAGATTTTTTCAGTACTTATCTGTGGTCCATCCTCAAGTCAGCTTCAAAAGGCTGGAGATTTCTTGGTTACACTCTAAACCTGGTGAGTTTTCTGTGCCAACACGAGAATTTACACTGTAAAGCTGCTGGTCAGGCGTTTTCTCTGGAGTCTTCTGTGTTGACAAGTGCTTGCCTTACTGTTTGCTGTGATTGGCACACATGAATTTCAGCCTGGGCAGACACCAATAACCTTAAGCTTAATGGGGGCCATCAGAATCCCAAAAAATTCCACCATCAGGAGGATGGACCTGCCATTTTACTTTCTCTTCCTGTAGTGCCTGACTCAGTTTTCACCCCAAGACTTCTGTCTTCAAGTGCTACATCTCGTTAGGCTGCAGAAGAAGGTAGTCTGTGTATTCTCCTGGTTGCAGGCCCATGACATGCAGACTTTCATGTGAGAGCAGCAAAGGTGTGAAGGAAAGAGGCTTGAAGGCACGGGTTTAGAGGGAAGCACCCATTCTGGTTGATCCCCTCCTTCTGTCCTAGAAGCTGTGGCAGTCCTGCCCCGTGTACACTGCAGGCTCTGCTGCAGCTTCTGAAGCTCATTACAAACTGCCATGGGTGATCAAGATGACTAGCTATGTATTTATTCCTGCAGAGTGGGCTACACTGTGAAATTTCAGAGAATATATAGGAATTCCAACTAGATGATTGAATGGGCCTTTCTAGCACCATGAATTTCTGTCGATAGATATATAACCATTAGGATCCTGCTTTCTGTAGGCTGCACCATTAAATTTATGGGACTTGGCAGTCTGCAGAGGTAGTTGCCATTCTGTGAGACAGAACATATGCTGCCTGCTACACTGAAATGCACACTCCATTGTTCTGAAAGTCTTGGTAGTTCATATGAGTCTGAAATAACTTGTATGTTGAAAACATACCGTGATTTTAGGGGCAAGGAAATATATAATGCAGTCTTGTTTGACTTAACTTCTCTCCATATGAATTTGGAGCAGAAATCATCAAACTGTAACTGGAGGAAGTGATGAGAAGTCAATAAAGGATTCCTCATAGGGTCTTTGCTTATAGTTTTATTTCCACAGTTTCTATTTAGAGTGAAATCTTATACTTAGCCGTTCAAAAACAGGCTCTTTTGTCAGATAATATTCTTAAAAGCCCCTTATGGAAAAGACTACCACAATGGCTGTGATAAAATTAAGATGTTCTTAACTTGAATATGAAAAAATAAAAGTATTAAATCTCACTAACCACTTAGACTGTGATTGTTCATGTTTCAGGAAACAATACAGCTTTAAAATTTTGCATGCATAATTAAAAAAAAAGACATCAAGAAATAGAAATGTTTTCTATCTTAATTCCTTATTTCAACTGACAATAGCTAGAACTTATGACAACAGGAACTATTTTCCATGTAACTAGCAGAAAAGTAAGTGCTATATATAGGAATAGGAACACATTAAGCACTGGAAATTCAATATTTTTAGCAAAACATACCTTGGAAATGATTAACTAAATGATGTATTTCTTAGTCACTAAAAATGTGACTGGTCTACTTTTTAATTAGCTTATTCATAATTTCCCTCGATATCTTCTTGGTTAATATGATAAGAAAAAAAGAAGATATTCTAGTTCTTCTTTTTATCCTTTCATAGCACATTTCTATAGCATGCATTAAAAAACACATAAAAATACCCCCTGTCTTCTGTTCTGTCTTTGCTTTGGGAACTTAGAGGACATTAGTAAGGAACAACAGTAGCTTCTAAATTGGCTTGCACGTGAATGAACCAAAGTCACCTTGGCTAATGTCAAACACTGGGCCTGAAGTTTATTATGAGCCCCTTTTGGACTCAAGATTCAAGGAAGTCCCTTCAGTCAAAGTCATTTACTTTTCTCTCCTCACAAATTAAAGAATTCTATATATCCTGCACTCACAGCTGTCACTAAGTTAATACATCTCAAAAGTTTTTGTGCATATTAAAGAAAAAGGTCATATTCCTCTTAAATGCACTCTGAAGGCTACTTTTTGTAGGCTACCTCACTGTTAGCAAATTCATTAATTGGCTTTTCCTAACAATGCATTCTCTCATGCCTTTTATTGTGCATGCTGACTGTTTCAATTGTATCTAATCATAATTTTCAAGCATTGTTCAAGCCACAAGGGAAGAACTGTACTGACAATAGTGCTAAGCGTTGTTTGCTTCTGGCAATCTGGAGAGATTTGATGGTTCATTTCTTTTCCCCACTGTAACCTCATGATATCCATGCTGCCTGATAGTTCTATAAAGAAGAACATCCAAAAATCCCTCCTTTTAACTTTAAGTTGAGCCTGTTTACCTCATTATTTCCTTTTGCATTTTTCTCCTTGGAGTAACTCTTAACCTGTCTTTAAACTCCCTTCAGTTATCATTGTATATATTTAGGATGCAGAAGACTCTGAGGAATCCGGGAATGATATATAAAGGGACTTGAGCCATATATATTTATGGATGAAAATCCATGACGTATCTTTTATTAATTTATGCCGATTGGTGTTCTTTTTGTTCAGTTTTGTCAAACAAATGTGGTACACTGAATCCTGCCATTTTTAATTACGCTGCATCCTTACACTTGCTTTGCTTTTCCTTCGTGTTTGGCTCGAGGGCTCTCCCAGAACAGGCTCGCTGCTCTGCTGGGATGCTGTGCTGCTGTCTCAGGAGGCAGTGGTGGTGGAGCAGCTGGGGCCAGGCCGCCTTGTGTAGAACACTAAAGGTAACAGTGGGCTGTAGGCAGGGCAGAAGGAGGAGAAAGGGCTCAAAGGGAGGAATGGGGACTCACTCTGCAGTGAGACACTCTTCCAGTGTCTTGCTTTGAGTCACATTGATGGAACCACTCAGTCCTCTTGGGCAGGACAAGCCCTCCTGTAACCACTTGGGCAAGGTTTGCTGAAGGGACCCCATTCTATTTTGTTTGGATGGCTTTCAGTTTTCCCAGTGGCTCATAAGCACCCAAAAGCCTTATATTCATCCTCAGGGGATGTTTCCTTAGAGTTAGAGGGAAGAGAACCATCTGGATCAAATAGCTACTCTTCATAATAAGGCTACAGGGACATACTAATGAACCCAGCTATGTATGAGATATATATCTGCATTAATGAGTTAAGACAGAGCTTAACAGGTGCAGTTTAAAGACCCATTAGGCATTTCTAATTGGTAAATTTTGGAACAGCCTCTGGGTTTGGTTATATAGTTACACTTTTTGCTTTTGATATCCATTTGCTTCTTACATGATTTGTGAAATTAGATGTCATTCATAGAGGTGACATTAACAATGAGGAAAAATGCTCATTTCTTTTATCCTCTACTCAGTAAATGCTTTGTGATTTTTCCAAAATAAATTGACCAATAAATGATATAGCTAAACTAGTTCTGCTAATTTTCTGATTTTCTTCTAATTTTCTTTTTGGTCTTGTTGTGTTTTACTATATCCATTATAAACTGAATCATCATCTGCAATTGCATCTTTGCACTCTAGACCTGCACAGTATTTATTCCACAATTTGTGGTTCATGTGAATTTTGATATGTAGTTATCCACCAGTTCTTTCTGTTTCTTGAGGAATGGTAGTGAAAAATATTGGAAGAAAACTTTATTTCAAGAACTTTTATTTCAATTATCTCTCTTTTCTCTGCTAAGAAAAAGGAAAACTTCTTCAGGTAAATATTTTACTTGATCCCTTCAATTCCTGTAAAATCAGTCTATGAGAGATAACTATATACCTCAGTTCTTTTTGTTTCTGTTCAAATATATCCAGGGTACCAATTCTGTCTCTATTCCTTCCACTTAGGTTCAGGACTTTTCTTTCATGTCATTTATCTTATAGCCAGAAATTGAGCCATATTCCTTTATTATTTTGAATAGTTCTCAGATTGATTTTGAAGGGATTGAAATATCCTATAAAGCAGCATCCACATGAAAAGGAAATTTTATGAATGACATTTCCTAGTTTTACTGCCCTTGTTTTTTTCTTCCTCTCTCTTAGACTATCAATGGTTCTGCTGACATGATAAAATGTTCCAACAGATACCCCACCGTGGATAAGGCTCTGCATAAATAACTGGGCTGTATGTGAAATGTCCCTGCTCTTCCTTTCATCATCCTCCTTCCCTCCAAACAAAAAATTATGGAGCAAACCATAGGGGATGCTGGGAGTTATGTTTTTGAAAGACAGTAGAGATAATAGAGGGAACTAGGTTTTCCATATGGATGAGGCATAAGGTGTATAGGAAGGGGGTGACCTTCCCTACAATCTCCAAATTGGAGAATGAAAGTCAGAGCCAGAGGGGAGAAATCTTAATCTCAGAAAATCCCCTGGGAGAGATATTTTGTGTTTATCCTGCACAAGTAGGTGGTAAAGCTTGTTAATTCACCACTTGTTTGCCACAGGATTCTTTCCTCTTTTTGGACTGAAGCTAGCTCTGCAACTAGCTAAAAATCTGCACCCTTTCAAGGACACTAAAAAACAAATATGGAGGTTCTGCTAATTTCACAAAGGCCTCCCAGCCTGCAGAAAATCTATGATTGCAGTCTAATGTCTATGTCTATATTTTTCTCTCCTTCTGAATGTTACAGAAACCACTGCAAAACCTTTCTGGCTCAAAAAGAAATCAGGCAGTCATGAATAAGGACACAGAGTTTGGGTCAGGACATGGCTTCTTACATGTTTTATAATACTTTATGGTACAATGTTCTTTCATGTAAGGGTGCAAAGGAACTGCTCGTGACATGACTTTTGAATGCTGTGATGTTCCACAGTGTATCACAATTACTGAAAAACCTCTGGCTAAATAATCAAAACATTAAAATTTTTCATTTCATGTCTCTTGTGCGATGGTTTGTCTGCTAGAACAGACAGGTGTGTAAATCATGAACAGAAATGGAAACCACTAAAATTATGATGTGTGAAAGAGGGTAGGGTAGGGTAGGGTAGGGTAGGGTAGGGTAGGGTAGGGTAGGGTAGGGTAGGGTAGGGTAGGGTAGGGTGGAGTGGAGTGGAGTGGAGTGGAGTGGAGTGGAGTGGAGTGGAATGGAATGGAATGGAATGGAATGGAATGGAATGGAATGGAATGG